>RJWH01005687.1:29239-70731 GCA_004363575.1 Solenodon paradoxus | reverse complement strand
GGTGAAGTCAGATCCAGAGATGATGGAATTTTCAATTAAGTTTCAATTACTGTTCATTTAATTGAATTTATTTCTCAATAACCGAAAAAATTGGAGATCCAGGAATATGTTTGCAAAGAGATGAGGTCACAGCAACTACACTCTCTTCCCAGAGAAGATTCTCAACCACCCGGGTGAGTCTGTGGACTCCCACTGACTGGCGCACACAACCCAGGCACCATCTGGCCCCTGAGTGTAGGCAGGTGGGAGAGAGATAGGTAAGGTCTCTGCCTCCTCGTGGCTGCACGGTTTTAGCTGAGGGAGCTAACACGAACGGATAAGCTAACAGCCCATTTCCACTGATGAAAACTTGGACGAAATTAAACAGGATGAGGTGGCAGGAGAAGACAAGGGCTAGCACAGACTCGGATTCTGTGGTCTGAATGCAGGGAACCTGGGATTTCTGACTGGAAATGACAAGGGACAGGCTAGGCAGAGGGGCCCAATGCAAAGGCCCAGAGGTCACCACCATATGGCGCAATCTTGCCTAACTGCAGGCATTTCCTGCCCCACCCTCTCCGCACCTGCACTAATAAGGCTCCCGTGTTTACCGTCTGTGGGTGGAAAAACATTTTCAGTCCATTATTTCATTAGCCCTTCCCACACCAGGATGATATGGTAAGGCAGGTCGCATTTCTCCACTTTACATTTGAAGGGTCTCAGGCTTAACGTCATCAAAATGACTTTCTGAAGACAGCATATACTAAGCAGCAACATCGTACTCCAGCCTCCCCATAGCCCCACGCTGATCCAGGGGTGTTTCCACTACACCGCAGACCTCCAAAACAAACATGCTTTATTCTAGGACAAAGGTCCTCTCCCTCCCTGTGGGAGGTCATCAAGAGGATGTGACCACTTGTTGACCCACAAACTGGACCTGGACCATCGGAAAATCTTTAGCCCCCCCATCTTGGTCCTTGGAATACATCCCGTCCAACACCTCTAAAGCAGAAGCTACTCAAGGATGCAGCCTGGAGAAAGCAGGCGTTGCTGGCATCATCTGGACATCATACATGACTGAATCCCCTTAAGGTCCTATATAATAAACGCTTAAGATTCTAGCAGGCAGATGAGAGATCTAATCCTCTTGGGGCGCCCAAGACAAGCCATGAATGTACGTTCCCTTGCTTATTAAAATTGCCACCTACCTATCTGGAATGACCTGCCTCTTTCTTAGGTCTCTCCTTGCCCTCCATGTTGGGGGCCCATGTTGACTTTCACCCAGGGAACTCCTGAGGTGGCAAGCCAACACTCCCACAAGCAAACTTTACACAAGTCATCTCTCTGCGCCAGAAAACCCAGTGCGGCATCAGCAAATACACAGCACTCGTACGTTTACTCTCTGTTCTGTGCCCATAACAGGGCATCGCTAACCATGCCCGTATCTGGAAGTGCTCTCAAATGATTAAAGCCGGCCTTCCCCAAGAACCATGCCCACTTGGTAGTTCAAACTTAACACCTGGCCTCAACCACACTCCCTGGTTTTCAACTCATTCCTCACCTGCCTGGCTCCCCTGCGCCAGCTCAGGGCCTGGTACACGCTGTGTGCTCCACACGTTTTTCGTGGGAAGGCAAATGGGTGGTTCATCTTGAACCTAGACCACCCCACACACTGAGACAGCCTCGCTGCTGGGCAGATGCCACTCCTAACCATGAGCTGCGCGTAGGCTCACCACTCCGCATATCCGTGCAGGCACACGTCGGAGGGCTTCCTGAAAAGTGAGCCCCACCAAAATTACCTAACATCCCACAGGAACCAGAGAAGTGGAGCCTGACATGGGCCCTGTCTCAGGGCAAAAAAACAAAACTCTGGGCTGTGTTTAGAGTTCTCATTACAAACCACATCCTGTATCTTGAAACAAATCATCCTCAAATACAATGTGATTAATTCAGCTGGTCAGTTTGCCTGACTCTAAAGCACAAGTCAGTAGCTGACCCTCCAGCTCTAAATAATGCCTGGTCCCTAAGGAGAATGAACACATGCCAGTCCCCAAGGTTTGGGTCATATCCACATGATTAAATTTCCAGGTGCACACAGTCACAACCAACCCAACAGCAGAAAATCCAGGGCTGCCAGTACCATCTTTCATGTATGATGGTGCCTGCCTGCTGGAGGCCATTCTACTCAACACCCTCCCTGTATCCCTGTTCACCTGCTCGTTTGACTTGAGCTGGTACCTATTGGCCATTCAAGACTTAGCTCAAAGTTCTCCTCCTCCAGGAAGCCTTCCTGACTGCTTTCTCAACGTGAGCTTCTTTCTACCACAGGACTTAGCCAATCTCTCAGTTAATGATCTGCTTTTCACAGCTGTCTCCTGTCGCTAACACGAGCTCACTGAAGCCAGGATCATGCCTCGCGTGTCTTAGTTGCCACAGCATCTAACTTAGAACATGGACCTGATGTACATTTAGGTGAGAGGTGCATCTCAGGAGATCTTGTATAATTTGTAATCCAAATCCAGGTCAGTTAGGGCTAGTGAATCCAGGAGAACACACCGGTCCAACCACGTGACTCCTCACCCCATTAGCTTGTTGGGGGCACACAGTAAGCACTGATTTATAACCATGTGACCCTAAGATTTCCATTCTCCTACAAGCTAAAAGAGACACCTGCTTTAGTGACTCTTTATTTTCTCAGCTCAGTCTCTCCTGTCTCCCGAAATGTTCTTTGCTATGTGCTTTTGGGCTCACAGTGGTGGGCTGGCTGCGTCTGTTGCCATTTTATCACATCTAACATCAAGATGTCAATGACGGGATATTTGTTAGCGAAGTGGGACATTTAATCAACAGCAAATGTTTTAAATTTTTCAAAAAGCACCAATAATCATGTCAAGTGTTTATGCATACAACTGTTTACCAGAAGAATGAATGAATAAAATGAAGTATAGCAATACAGTGGAATACTACTTGGCAATATAATTGAAGAAAGCACTGGGGTGCATCTCGGTGGCCTAGAGGTCTGGCACACACTGGGAGCAATCTCACATACATCCCGTACATCTCAAGGTCCCGGCTTCAAGATCTGGGGCTGGGGGAAACGACCAATGCAAACAACTAAATATAAAGTGCTTCTTCCTCCTCTCAAAAACAACAACAAAAAAAAAAAAATAGAAGAAAACATGGAAACATGCTATAGTATAAACGAACCTTGAAAACAATACGCTAAAGGAAAGATGTCAGGCCCCCAAAGCCACACATTTTATGACATGTGAAGAAAAGTTAACTGTATAGAAACAAAGTCATTTTCTGGGGCCGGCACTAGAGAACTTTCGGGAATCCGATGAAAATAATCTAAAGCTCTTTTGTGGTAAAGTTTACACAACTATATAAATTTACTAAAAAATATAAATCACTGCATTGTACAACAGAAAGAATACATTTTTCTGAGAAGCAAATTAAACTTAAATAAAGCTATTTTTTTAATCTGCCTCCAAGGTGCTCAGTAAAAGTTTGATGAAGGAGTTAATAAATAGAAAATGAAATAACTTCCTTCGGAGTTTAAATCTGCCCACCAACAGCTTGGCACTGCATAACAAGTATAACTAGTTGACTGCAAAGATTCCGCAAACTTTGGTTTTCCTGAGCTTTGCCCCATATTTCAAGACTGCTTAACCTGCCACATTAAACTATAATAAGATTCCTAAGAATCCTGTACTTTGTGGCAAATGTTAAGACAAAGACCAAGTCGGCAATAAATACTGCACTTTTATGAACTGCATCAAATGAACCTTGTGACGGAAAGTTTATTTCAAACTGATCCTTTTATTATGTTACATACAAGCTTTACAGGAAACTTTGGGGGAAAACCAAGTACAAGATGGAAATGGGCTGCATCATCCTCATGGGGAAAGCTCCCATGTACCTGGAATGGAGTCCGTTGTGCCCAGAGGAAGCGACCATGAGCAGGGCTAGTTGTATCTCAGATTTAAGTCAGTACAAGCAGCCTTGCTAAACCACAACCAGACCGTGACAATCACTCAAAATGCCTTACCTCTGTTTTATAAGGTAAGTTTTCAAAAAGGTCACACCCCTTAAATCCAGGAATATTACTGGCAGAAATCAACCCTGGGCTGCAATTCACAAGTCAGATACAGATTTAAGAAAAAAGATGTGCCCCGCTGGAGTAGCTGTTAGGTCCGTCGTCTCCTGCCAGCAAGGGCACACACATCCCAGGGATCCGGGTTCACGTCCTGGGGCTGAAGAGAACCACCAAGATGAACAACTAAATAAAACACAGTGCTTCTTCCCCCTCTCTCTTCCTGCCTGCCTGCCTGCTTGCCTTCATTCCTGCCTATGCCTGTCCTGAAATTTAAAAAAAAAAATTCATAACATTCTTTACTGTAGTGGAAAGTTCTGAAAAATACCTAAACATATTGCACTTGGGGAACTGGTTAAATAAATGATAGCATACCATGTAATAAAATGTTATTAAGCCCTTAAAAATATTTATGAAGTGCTTCTAATAATAAGCTGACATGTTTATAATGTAAAATTTAAAATAAGCATAATATTAAAATGTATATTAAGCATGCTCTTAAGGAATAATGGGGGAAAATTAGCCCCCTGGTGAAAAAAAAATTACTGGAGATATCTTTCTTACCTCTAGGTTTTTCTGAACGTAACTTTTTTCAAAAACAAACATTTTTTAAATGTTATACAGAACCAGAAATATTGCTACCTTGAACTATAAAGAATAAAGAAATATGGTTTAAAAGTTATGGTGAAGAAAAAACATACAACTATTTTAAATGCTTATAGAGAACTTGAAGTAACAGTTTTTAGAAGCTTATACTGTTCAGTGACATAAAGCAGATCTATAGAAATGTTTCTCACACCCATAATAAAAGAAACTAAAACATTAAAAGTTGATTTCTTAGACAAAATGCGTGAGTTCCACTCACAATATTAACAAAAGTAAAATCAATCATATTTAACAAGAAAAATACAAGTCCTGTATAAAGAAAACCACAACTTTTTCTTAAAAGGTAAAAAGATCAAAATAAATAGGAATACCAATTTCCTGAATGGGAAAATTGATTAAAATAAAAACATTAATGTCTACTAATAGGAGAATAGAAAATAACTTATACTGTAAAATATTAGGTGGAAATTGAAAAAAATAAGATGCCTTATTTAACCAATTATAAGGAGCATCTTTTATTCCACATTTTAAAATCTCTGAAATCCAAATGCCTCCTAATTGATGAAACTATACAATTAAAAGTGGTGTTGGTTTTTCTTCCCTAATTTCACATAAAAATGCCATGGTGATGATGGCGCCCTGGCAGCTCCAACCCTGAGTCGGCAACTGAGGTGTAGCCATGGCACCTGGGTTCATAACCCAGGACCTAAGGGGAAAAAGCAAAATATACAAATCCCTTCATTCCTGCCTGCCTGCCTTCACTTCTCTAGAAAAAAAAAAAAGATATTGGTGGTGGTTAAGTTTCACTATTACTTACTGACTAGAATAATATCAACAATCTATGGCCAGGTTTTGTTGTTTGTTCTAAAGCAATTTAGAGATGATATAAATGGCATGAGCCCCATTTGAAGCAGGAAGGGGAAAAATGGAGAAGAGGAAATGGCTTTAAAGACAATGTCCTCTCAACTATTTGCACCATCTACCATGGTATGGGTGAACTTAAGATGCTTGAAAATCCAGGCAAACTCATCTAGAAAAGGATAGTGGAGCTGAGTGCTGGCAGGTCACCCAGTAGAATGGCAGCAGCGTGCACTCCTCGCTACGCCCAACTCCCAGGGCCAGAGAGTGAGACCAGCGTACTGCCCTCAATTAGTCCCATGCTTTGGCCCAGAGCATCTTCCCCTGTGCTGAGTAAATGGAATGACAATGAAGTGAAGTCCAGAGACAAAGGGCCAGAAAGATCTACCAGAGGAATGGCAACCTTCTAGAAGAAACTAAAATTGGATCCACATCTTATGTTATAGGCTATATAAAATTAAGTTCCAGATAGATTAAAGGCTGAACTGCAAACAATAAAAGTCTTACAAGAAAACGTAAAGGACCACATGCCACTCTAACAGTGGGGGAGATTTTTATTTTAACACTGAAAACCCAGACACGGGTAGAGAGGTATATTGATGAGTTAAAAGATCTCTGGCCAAAAGATCTCTGAAAATTTGTTATTATGACAGATACTATTTTCTGTGCTTAGGAAGATGCCAGACAGATTTGGAAAAAAAAAACTTGCAATGCAGAAAACAGATGAAAGGTTAATTAATGCCTATAACATTCGAAGTGCTCTCACAAACTGACAAGGGGACAAACAATCCAATAAGAAAACAGCAAATGATATGAAGAGTAGAGCAATCAAAGAAATGCAAATTAAAGTGACAGTGAGCCACCACTTTTCTTCGCCCATCAGACTGACAAAGCTTCAACAGTCACGACTGCTGTCAGCAAGAAAGAGAAGGGCAGTTTCATGAAGGGCTGGTAAAACTCTTTAGACAGATCTCTGAGCACAACTAGTAAAATTAAACACATATTCTCCAGCAACACAACTCCTGGAACTCGAAGCCAAAGAAATCAAAGTCTCAGTAAATAAGGCGCTCAAGAATGGTTACCACTTCTTGCCCATGGCAGTAAAACTTGAAAACGAAGTCAGTATTCCTTCAAAGGCAACTGCTCATATACTTGCATCATGCAACATGATGCAGGCTTTTGAAAAGAACTATTAGAACTAACTTAGAGGTTTAAAGGGTAGTGGCAAGAGAAACAATAAAGAGGTAGAGCATTACACATTATTCAACTTTTAGAAAACAATGGCAACAAAAGCTGTGTGTGTACAAGTGTATACTTTAGTCGTAAATGATTATGTGAGGGGGAGAAAAATGCAGAGGCTCTGATAGAGTGGGGAAAGAAGGGAAAAGATAGCTGACAAATAACCAGAAAAAAATGCAAGGCTGGCAACAGAGAAAATTCACAGGCACTAAGTAGTTTTCAAGACACTATAAGTGTGAAGCTTGAGATGGTAGACATGTAAAAAGAAATCAAATTCATGCTATTCCAGAGGAGCCAGAAATTGCAAAAACAGTCCATTTGAAAGTAGATGAAACCATAATTTCTCCATTTTCAAAAGGCAACGAATAGAAGCAGCACAGTGACCATCTTCTCTGAGGCAGACAGACCTCTAGCTCTTGGTCTGACACAAACACAGCTCTGATTCCCCTGGCAGATGAGCAACTTCAAAATCAGGAACAGGAGCTGGCAGCCGGGCACTGCTAAGTCAAAGTGTTAAGGAGAAGCAGCCGGTGGGCAGATGCAGAAGGAGTGCAGAAGCGGGAAAGGAAGTGACATTAAACAAGTGGCCAATGGGATCTCCAAGTCTGGTAGGAGCTCGCAGTCCAAGAAAAAAAAACTCCACACCAAGGGCTTGCTTTAAAACACACAACGAAGAACACACATTAGATCTGGTTTCGGGCCACACCACAGAGCCCGAGTCTGTATGTTTTGGCCCCCATGTCCAATCGGCCACTCAGTCTCATCACAGCTTCTTGGTCCTCCCGTCCAGCCCTCATCGGCTCCTCACCCACAGCTCCCCAGCCCCTCCTCGCCGGCCCATCCCCGCATCCTGAGCAGTAGCTGTCATCCTGAAATGCCACCTAAGTCACTGTCGTCCTTACCGCAAGGGCATGCAGCATTTGACAGGATTTGGGGGGAACACAGAGGAACACCCTTACGTAAATCAATTAAATGTGTCAAGAAAAAAGCACACCCAGCCCATAGATCCTTGATTTCACTGATGTATAACTTATGACCAGATGACCACGCCCTGGTGGAGTACACGCCCTGGTGGAGTACACGCCCTGGGTGGGGCTCGCACACATCCCAAGGCCCTAGGTTCCCACGCCAGGGCTGGCAGGAGTAACCAAGAGGAACAGCTAAGTAAAGTAAATAAAACACCGCTTCCTTCTCCTCTCTCTTCCTGCCTGTCTCTGCTCACCTTCATTCCTGTCTGCAACTTCCTTTAAGAAAAAAAAAAAAAGATGAAAAATTCCACCTTCACTCTGACTCAGATGGAATAGAGAAGGGGCAAAACGTATGAGAAAGTTACAGAAATTGCCCCAGTTTGAGAAACGACCCCTAGTAGACCAAGTTCAGACCCTGCCCCTGGCAGCAGAGAAAAGGCTGTGCCAGCTGTCCATCGCTCACCGCTCACACCTGTGTTTTGTAATTATTGCTACAGCTCTCCGCCGTTGCCCACAGTTTCCACGGCCATGCCCTGGGCTCAGTTTTGAGCTCCCTGAGGATGGTCAGTACCTCGGCCTGTCTGCACCCGCAAGGCCAACACAGTGATCTATAAAAACTGCCTGCTGAATACAGGAATTATGAGCAGTCATGCTAGCCTTTAGCTTCCAACTCAGCCAAACCTAATGTGTCCAGTCATAGAAAGAAATGTGCTACGCTTGGTTGTGACTGGGCATGCTAACCCTCACTGTAACCCTAGGAAGTAGGGACAATTACCATCATCTTGACTTCCAGATGCTGCAACAGGGGCCTAGAGGGTGGGCATGAGAAGCGGCCATGCAGGGCAGTATGTCTGACACCACAGCTCACATGCTCAGTCTCTCCGCCACCAGGAAGCGGTGATAATGACAACAAGCTTGTAGAAGGTTTCCTATGGGCTAAGCACAGCGTTCAACAACTACCAACTTAAACAATATCCAAATGCATTAAAACTGACATGGAACCATGCTCGGATTTGCTAAATGCCCTCGAGTGCCCCAATTGCTAATGATAATAATAATAACAATCTTTTCCCAAAACGAAATCAATTCAGTAGGTCAATCTAGTAAAATCAAAGAACATGCAACGTGGAACTATCCATTATAGAGCCTCAAAGTGAAAAAACGGGCTCTGAGAGGGAGTTGGGGATTCCAGTAAATGAACCTCAGGATTGCATGTCAGGGCAACAAGAATTATAAGATCCAGTCCACCGCTCGGACCAGTAAGAGGCCAGTAAAAAAACAAAAGTAAATCAAAGTGTGGCAAAGTGGAGATAAAAATCACATGATGAACATCCAGAGACTTTCAAAAGAGGAAAAGAAATGCCCATAAAAGTCACTCTCCTTCCTAGGTTTTCAGAAGAATGACAAATGACAGTGTTCAACTGCATTAAGAAGAACATTAGGGAACAAAAGGCCAACCAGTTTTGTTTTCCTGAAAAATTAAAAAATGTTTCTAATTCCTCAAGAGGCAAAGGAAAATCACCAAAACAAATCCCTTTCCCTAGCATGCTGTCAAAGGAGAAGAAATGCTGAATTTTCCTGAGGTAGTCAACAGAAAGGGTCATGAAAATGTGTAACTTCCAAATGTCCTAAGACGGCTCAGCAGTGACAACTCACTGTTGCTTATTATACAAAGAGACCCAGTGTGCAGACATCTACATCAAATGACAATGACAATGGCCACAGCTAACACTTTCTTGAGACTGACTAGCTGCCAGGCACTGTTCTCAGGGCTGGGCATGAGCTAACAAGTCCATGAAGTGAGCTTTATTACCATCGCCCCCGTTTTTTTCCAGAAGAGGCCAGTGAGGGACAAGAGTCAGAAACTTGTCAGAAATGTGTCACACCACCACTGGGACTGGCAACTCCAGGGTTCCAACTGGAGCCCCCAGTCCCATGCGCATTCTGCTGTCCCAAAATGTGGGCTGCTATTTATAACTGAGGGAAAATTTCCAGCTGATGTTCTGACATTCCACACAGAAGAGATGCTTTGTGGAACGACGATGCAGCTAGTCTTCGAGGGAACCTCCAAGACCTGCTGATTCCTGGGCCATTATTTCCACACTTGATCTTAGTCAAAAGGCCAAGAGATAGATCCTTTATTTCTAGAAAACAATATATTCAAAAGAAATGCTACAGCCTCTCCATGGGTCAATGTGACTGGCAGACGTGGAATAACTTTAATGAAGCAGGAGAAGGAGTCTTTGTTCTGCAGGAAAGCAGAGCTGGAGAACAAGGCCAACAGCAAGGGCCAAGGAGAAACACACACAGGGAGCCGGGACGGCCAGCGTCTCGAGGCTTCTAAGGACAAATCTGGAGGGAAAGATCAAGACCTGGCTGGACCATCCCTTCCCCTAGATATAGTTTTATGCTTCACATGAGGACTGTGTCAGGTTGACACCTCTCTCTGTGTCGAACTCAGAAGATCAAACACACACGCACACACATGCACACAAATGTGCACCCACGTGCTGTGTGTGGAGATGCCCACTTCGCGTTTTTGGTTTCAGCAAGTTAATCCTGTGACTCACATAGGTGAGAGAATCCAACCAACAGCTTCAGTCGTGAGTACTCACTTCCCCAAATCCAAAGGGTTCACAACACCTCTGTCACATCTGAGTCTACGTACTATATTACTTCTTGTCAAGTTTGACTCATCTTTTCCATTTTAATGGGGCATTCTAATGGGATAAACTCTCGCCACTGTGAATGGAAAGCTGCACCGAGGGCCCTAAACCAAGCCGTCCTACCGTAAGTCTTCGGGATAGAGGATGGCGTCGTGAGTCTGCCGCTGCTGGGGGAGACCGAGGCTGGACCACCCGGTGTCTGACGAGAAGGGCTGTTCGAGACACGTCAGATTGAACTATCTGATCCTGTCGTTTTGTAGGTCAGATGTACACAATTTCCTTCAATTCAGCTGAATACCAACCCAAGTCTTCCCCCCCAGTATCAGTGAGACTTAAAAAGAAAGAAAAGGAGAATAACCTGCACTAAGCACGTCAAAGGAACACAAGGCCGTGCCGTTGAACTCGCAGACAATGTGTGTAGTGACACACGTCTGGGGGAAGAGGCCGAGAAAGCCAGAAGGGACGGGGGGAGAGCGAGGCCCGCGCTGGGACTCAAAGTCGGCTCCTGCCCCTGGAAACCACGGCTCCCTGAGCAGAGCCAAGGCCCACACGACGCTCGGAGATGGTACTAAGTGCCACACGAATGGCCAGCCTCCACGCCTGCTCGCCTGTAAAAAAGTAAGTCATTATAGGATCAAATGCTGCGAGCATTTTCAAGCTGCATGATTTTGTCACGAGATCATCGTTACAATCTGGCAGCGACAGGAGGCAACTGTCAGGTGTTTGATCACCTCGTTTCTTCATTCCATCTGCAGAACAGCACCTGGATTTGGTTTTGAAGAGCTTTTCTTCCTCACCGGGCGCTGTCTGGGTCTTGGCGAACCCAAGGAGACAGCTGAGCGCTTACAGAACCACTGGGTCACAGGAAGCCCCTCGTGCCAAATCCTTCTGCAGGTGTCCGGGAAGGGTCAGGCGATGACCAGGCGTGGTCATCGAGAACTGGCCAGACGGGTACTTGCTCCCTGGGTGTCAATCTCAAGCAGAATGAGTCAGGAAACCGCAGGTCCCACTGCAGCAGCGGGGTCTCAGCTGGACCACCTGTGCGGTCCTGCGAGGAGACCGTGTCTGGCGGCTGCTGCCAGCTCGGGGGCTTCCGAAGCTGCCTGACACCTTCTGTTTCCAAACCTGGCCTGCTCACGATCCCCTGAGCTCAGTGTCCTCACCCGGGCTAGATTTCTGTTGCTTATTTCCAGAGCACTGGCAGACAACCCGTGACCCCTCTTGTCAAAGGTGCCTCCTGGTGTTCGCCCAACCGCTGGGCCCCTTAACTGCAACACAGGCGGACACCTCACGGTCCTGCCTAAAGCGTTTCCCCAGACAGCAAATTTAAAATAGCACTCAAAGCATTCACTTTTAGAGAAATGCCCCCCCGCAATCATCCACTATTTCTGGGTAGAAGTGGTTCTTAGGTTCCTGGAGGGCTGAGGCGGGAAGGGGGAAGCACTTGAACCAGATGGGACTGAAATGATGCTCAGAGCTCCATGGACAGAGCCCCGAGAGTGGACGCGAACAGTGACAAGACCACCTTCACACGTCCTCGCCGTTCTGCCGGCAGTCACTCCCTATCTCCACAAGCGGCGGTAGACATGTGTCCCAAGGGAAAGTGGCTTCTGGGCCAGGAAAAGGGCATGGGTCTTCTCCCAGGAGCAGAGACTGAGGAGGATTTTCCACGAGGAGCGATGTGCAGGACCTGCATTCCACAGAATTCTCTCAGTGCCCAGGAGAGCACAAGAGGGAAGCCAGTCTGGACTCTGCGGCAGATGTCCCGTGAGATGAGGTGGCTGGGTGACAGCAGGGGACAGCATGTCAGCAGGAAAGCCAGAGGAGTGAATGGGTTTGAGATGAATTCTGATGCAGGGCCCCTTGTCAGGGTGAGAAGCAGCAAGGACTCATTCACCTTTTCCGACCTCAGGACAGTTACTTTAAATGTTCGCTGACTTTTCCTCGAGCTCAGACTTTCCCGCAGAAAAACGGGCAAAGGTGTGAGGTCCTTCCGACATGAAGGCGGTGCCACCTTTGGTCAAGTAACAATTGCAAAGATCAGACTGATTTGAGAAGGGGGAAAAAAATATTTTAAGCCCAACGTCAAAATCAATTTATAGGTGATCTGAGAGAAAGAACAGACTTCAGCCGTCACTTTCCAAGCCGTCTACCACAGGCTATTTGATTTCACCGCTCTGCGTCGTCACCATAAAGAAAGAATGAGGCCACCACTCCCCCGGGGACTGTCCTGAACACCCAGAGCAGCAGTGCAGCAGGAAACGGTAATATTACTATTAATATTAGCAGCTAAACCACAGCTATTATGGAAGGAATTAACTTCTTAAATTGTACTATAAAATGTAAGTTTTTGCCTAATAAAAGTTGGAGTAGTAAATTCTATTACATGAGAACACATTAATGTGACATTTAGAGATGAATTCTCTCCCTCAGGAAACAAAAAGCACAATTATGAAAGCAAGGATAAAGGAGAGAAGTCCTGAATACACTCTCTCCCTCTCCCTCTCCCCTCCCCTCCCTCCTCCTCTCTCTCTCTCTGTGTGACTTGGTAAAACTAGGAGGGACAGAGAACTACACTATGAATGAATAAGCCTCCCAGGAGATTCTGATGCAGGTGACTTTGGGTCCCCACATGAGGAAGTGTATGCTGACTGAGGCCAGGCCTGGTCATCGAGAACTGAATGTGTGACAGGCACACGTTCGCGTAAAACAGTGAGCAGCAAGAAGATGGAGACGCACCCCTGCCCTCAAAGCACATGAGCCTCAGGGGGCCCACCTACCTGAACACGTGACGAGGGTACAATGCAACACACGCTATCATCCAGACACCAGATCTTTACCAAGCCCCTTCCACATGCTTCTAGGTACTACAGATATGTAGCGAACAAGAAAGCAAAGCATCCCTGCTGGCAGAGTTGACGTTCTACTGAGAGGAGACAAACATAAACAAAGCAGAGTGGCCAGTCCGTGAGTTGGTGATAAGTGCTATGGAGGAAAACAACAACGGACAGAGTGTCCATGCACTGCTTTCAAATGGTCCCCAAATTCTACTGGAATGCAGTGCCACATGGTGAGTGGAGGCTCACAGAAGAACTAGAGTGTGAAAGGACAGAGGCAGGAATGGCTGGGGCTCGGGGAAAGAAGGCTGGGGAAGCAGACAGTCTGGATGTCCTCTGCTGGCAGGAAAGCTCCTTCAGCGGCAAGAATCAGCCCTGAAGGACTTCACACAGCATTCCCAGTGAAGCCTGTCTCTCTCACCTCAGCCAAAACATGTGCGTCCCCTCCCGGCAATGTGATAAGCCTCTGCAACTACATCAGCCTTTCCTGGGTCATGAAGGTCAGAGGCAGTTTTTAGGCCTTTCATGATTACAAAAGGATTACATGATCACAGTAAATAATACGAAAAATATCAGAAAGAATAAAGGTTCCCAATATTCTTAACTCCAACAATGTATCACATTTTGCCGTGATTTTCGCCAGTGTTGTTTGACACACTGAGGGTCGCTGGGAATTACATAATTTTGCATCCTGCTCTTCATTTCTGTGACGTGCATAATTTTTAAACAATGCATATGCATTTTTCTGCTTAAATGTAAATTCCACAGAACATCACTATTTTTAAAGACACTACAACCTCCCAACTTACTGGTACACTTTATTAACCATTGTCCAAATGTCGAGCATTTGAGGTTCTGAGCTTTCATGATTACAAATCACCCTGAAAACAACTTTACACTACTTCCATTAAGGCCCTAGAACAGAGTCCTAGGAGAATCATGGGACTGGAGATGCCTTAGACAAGTCACCGTGTGGCCTGCAGAGGCGGAGCACGGAGGCACCTCACACACGCATCTCTGCTCCTGACAGAAAATTGTTTCAGAAGTGACATATTTACCTGCTGTCGGAATCTGAGGCGATCTCCTTTCTCCCTCCAAAGCGGATCTGGCACTGCACAGGAAAAGAAACCACTGAGGTCAGCTATTAGGAAGGAACACTCAAATGTCACAGCACAGCTCACACAGGCCCTTGGGGCCAGAGGGGACACAGGGCCAGGAACTCGGGATGCCGAGTCGGGGTGTCAGCCCAAGACACCCCGACCTGCCAGCCGCCATCAGAGGAAGCCCTCATCTCCCACTTGTGCCGAGCCAGCCTTGCGGGAAAACCACGCAGGAGGGAAAGAGCAGCTCACGGCAGTCTGCAAACAAGCGCGTCTGACCTCAACAGCTGTGCGTCTGTAGCGAGGGCTCTCCAGGCAATAACCGAAACAGCCACAAATCTGGGGTGCGCGTCCCTTGACAAGGCCCCAGAGGGCTTACGACTGGCTTCAAACAAGGCACCTGGCTGTGCTGAGCGACAACTGACCTTACTGAGGGTGGAGGGTGGGTACAGGCAATGACAAAGTGGTCTCTCTTCTTTTGTGATCAAATATATGCAACAAGTTCAGCATTTTAACCACTTTTAGTTAAACAACTCAGTTCACAATCTCTACACCCGCCACCACCATCCACCACTCTCTTTGAAAAGGGAAGAATCTACACTGTGGAGAGCAGGTCTGCAAGATCCCTGGATTTTACTGCAGTAACACAGAGAGAAACAAATGTATATCATGTCATTCACTTGTCAAAACTAACGCAGCTGCACACTTCAAACAGATGTCTCTTTGGTGTCTTTTATTGTATGCAAATTATACCTCAATAAAGTAATGCTTAAAGGCATATACTCAACACTTTCACCCTCCAAACAACAATAATAATAATAATAATAATATTAATGGCAGCTCTGGGCAGAAGCTTCCATTTATTTCTATTTAGCTGCTACAAGTTAAATGACTCTAATGGTCAAAAGGTATATCATCGTGTCACATAGTGTCCATTTCTGGAGCAAAGACAGAAGAATTAATAATGCGGGCTCCGAGGTCACTGGGAAGCAAGTGCTGACCAGCACATCTACAACTAACAGACCGGTCCTCTCGACAGCCCTCCAGAGATGAGTGACCCACTTCCAGATGAGATCTCAGGAAGACAGCTGCCCTGGCACACAGGTGTGCAGCTGTGCAGCGACAAAGCTGGCATGTGACCCCAGCCAGACCTGCACCAAAAGTGGTGTCCTTTCCACCACAGCAGCACACCCTGAGGGCTGGACAGATGCCACATTCTCTGGGCTCACTTCAACGCTTAGCACACACCTCTATGAAAGTCATCAGCTCCCTGTCCTGTGCTTGTACACATGTAATTATCGGTCGCTCTGTAAAAATGTGAGCGACCTAGAATTCCCAGGTTTGGATCCTCCTCCTGCTGCTATGATACCTTAAGCAAGTGACAGGACCTTTCTGAACCCAGTTCTGCCACCCAAAGTGGAAATCGTTGAGAGAACTGCCTCAAGGGTTGGAAGGCTTCAGTGTAAAGCACTTAGCAGAGAGCCCAGCCCCTGATGGAGGAGCAGGGAATGGTCATGAACAGCAGGAGGTGTCTGGCACCTGGAAAAGCTCACTTCCACACCAGCATCAACCCACCACCCAGAGCAAGCCCACCCAGGGGTCCATAAGCTGCGGCCCAAAGCAGATGAGAAGCCTCAAAGTCACAGGCGAGCTCTCCTCTTACCTGTTTGACAGCATCCAGCAATCGCTCCAACAGACACTGTCTTTTCACGTCATTGTTCTGAGATCCTAAAAGGTAACAAAGCTGAATTAGTTGTTTTCTTGGCAGTCAGGGGCATGCACCACATGAAGGACCTGGGTTCATGACTCAAGGCTGCAGGGAACGACCATAAATTTAAAAATAAAGTAAACAAATAAAAGCTCTCTTCTTCTTCCTTCCTACTTTAAAAATGTTTCTTAGAGAAAGAAAGAAAAAAGACTTTTTGACCTATAGTATAGGGCTGTCTCCGAGGATCAACCTTTACTTTAACCAAATCAATCGCAAGACTAGGTACCAATAAACTACATCGTTGCAATGAAATTTGACTATTAGCCTGTTACTGTATCACAGGGAAGCAGCCAAACTAGCAGCCCTCAAACTTGAAGAGCACGTCCAGAACGGCGCTACTGACATGTAGATAATTCTCTGCGGCGTGACGGGGATGCCCTGTGAACTGCAGGGTGTTTGACAGCACCCCGGCCCCCGCCCACTAGACACCATTAGCACACACACATGCACCCTAGTTGTGGCCACAAAAACGTCTCCTGACACTGCCAAACAGCCTCAAGGGGACAAAGCTGCCCCAGCTGAGACAGCAGGCTAACTTCATGCACAGGCTTCCTAGAATGGCAGACACCACTCAATGGCTGAATTCACCATCATCACCAACATCTTTGTCCCATGAGACCTACAACACAAGCAGAAACACCTCATTACTCCTTCTCCCAGCTGCTCTTAGAAGGCCGTCCTTAAGAGTCCCACTAATGAGATGCAAGCAGAAGTGCAGGGTTCTGGGAGATGAGGCCATCCTGATAAGAACCCATGATAATGACTTCATCCCTGCTAGTCCTTCCTTAATCGTAAACATACCAGGTGGGGCCAGGGCAGCAACTGGCTACCCCAAAACAACAAACCTGATGGAAGGCCCTGGGGAAGCGCAGGCACCAGCCCTGATTCATCTGAACTGAGCCAAGACTGGAAATCTCCGGCCCCTCACACACATCACTCCACCTGTTCGCGGCACTGTACTGGCCTGTCATTTACAGCCGAAAGCATCCCAACCTGATACACAGGGCACGAGAGGGTCTGGGCAGAAAGCTTCGATGCACTGGGCACGCGCTGTCTGAGCTGCACCTCCCACGCCCCAGCAGGCCCAGGAACTCCAGTCCACGGTGTGAGGCAGCAGACACAAGACAGGTGCTTCAGAGAGTCAAATTCAGTCACAGGCGCAGGTGCTCCACAGGCAGGCACTGAACGCCATCCAGCCGCCCCTGCCTCGGGCAACTCAACCTAGGCTTCACCAGAAGTCGCCTCAGAGTGAGCTGTTGATTCATCCGAGTTGTGCCAGGGCACGTGACCGCTGTGACACGTGCGGAGTACTCTGCAGGCATAACACCAGTAGTTTCCACCACCAGCCAGGGCGAGTCAAGTACTGGGGTCCCTGCACCATGGCTGGGGAAACAGAAGCTCAGAGAGGACAAGCAGTCGTGTGCACTGACCCACTTGCTATGCGGTATGCCAGCCCTGTCCCCCACTGGGGACTCCGGGGTTAAATGGTGCAAGTGCTGTTCACATCTCAAGGAATGAAAACGATTAGGAAGACACAAACTAATAAACTAAGTACACTAATAAATGCGATGAAGCATACTAGGAAGAAAAACCAAGAGGGGTAAAGAGATGGGAGGAGGCAGGAGGCTAGGTTTCCAGAGCAGTCGTGGCCGGCCGTGGTGCACAGGTGACCTCTGAGCTGTGCCCTTTAGGAAGAGGGCAGCCGCGAAAGGGCCTGGGAGGCCAGTGTTCCAGGCAGAGCAGACAGCCAGCGTGGAGGCCAGAGGCAGAACAAGCCTGGCTCCTGGTCTTCCAGAACCAGAAGGAAGTCTTCTACGACTGAGTAAAACACAAAAAACGGGGAAAGACCAGACAGGCAGGCGGAAGGTCACAGAGGGCCTCGAGAAGCAAGGTGACAGAGCTGGGTTTTATTGAGTACTAGCTGGCAGAACTGTGGCCCTGACTCAAAATGGTGCCCCTGGAAAGCTGCGCTTAGGAGCTCCACACAGACTGCTGCCTCAGCCTGGCCCAGGGACAAAGGCAGGCAGTGGGCACTCCGTGGACACACAGGAATACAACGGACTCCCCATATGCTGCCATCATTCTATTTCTTGGAAGAGGTTTCAGGAAAGGACAGCCCACACATCACCCTCCTTCTGGCCCGGCAGACAAGAGGCCGTCTTGAAGACTCATTCAGGATGGCCACAGACACCCCTACCCAAGGCCCTCACACACCTGCCCTGCCACTTGGGCCTATCTTAAACCCTGCCCTTGGTCTCGCGTGAGATGCAGTTTCTGTCCCTCTCTCCTAACTCCAGAATGGAGGAGGCAGGCTTGCTTCCTTTTTCCAAGTACTGCATCCAGCAACTCCACTTGCCCTTAGGCAGTGCCAGCTGGACCCTGAGTAAGGTCCCCACACACATCCCAATTCTGATCATAAAAGTAATTCATGTAAAAAAAACACACACTAATAAAAATTCAGGGAACATTTAAATGTCATCAGCTCACTCCTGATGATTTCTCACGCGGTAATTCTCAGGCTTCCGAGCGCACACAAATCTCCTGGGGTCTCGTTTAAAGACGGGTTCTGATGCAGCAGGTCTGGCGGAACCTAAGGGTCTCTGGGTCTGACAAGCTCCCAGGTAATGGTGAGGCTGCCAGTTCGTGACCCAGAGCAGTGGGCTTCGGCACCTGCCCTCGCGGGATGTACAGTGGCCCGAGGGGTCTTCTACGGCACCTCGTTCTGCTGCTGCTTCTAGATGAGACGTCAGCCGCCTCTCAAGAGAGGACAAAGGCCTGGTCTCACACAGAACAGCCGGAGGTTGTGCTGTCTCAACCCTCCCCCTCCCTGACGGCCATCTCTCTGAGGGGACACGTGGCCTGGAGTGAGACAATCCTGACCTCAGAGGCACAACTGTGCTCCCTGAGCCCTGAATGGGATCCAGACAACAGGGTGCCCTAGGGTGGAAAGACCACTTGTCCAGTGCAGGAGGTGCCCACGCCCATAAGCGCTGGAAGGAGCAGGGCTGGGAAGTCACAAGGCATGAGTTCTCATCCTGGCTGGCTGCTGCCTGGCCATGTGACTGGGACAGTCACTTCCTTCTCAGGGCACTGGCTTCTGCATGAGATCACAGGCAAGCACGGGGCCTCCATGAAGACAGGCAGGGACAGCAATTAGTTTCTTTCTCCACTCCTCCCAGTGACAGAGAATACAGTGCCCCTGCCAGGAAGAGCCCACCACCCCAACTTAAAGGCTGCACTCTGCCTGG
This sequence comes from Solenodon paradoxus, assembly GCA_004363575.1. NCBI lineage: Eukaryota > Metazoa > Chordata > Mammalia > Eulipotyphla > Solenodontidae > Solenodon > Solenodon paradoxus. The sequence goes on along the minus strand of RJWH01005687.1, from coordinate 51,366 downwards.
AGGAGCAGGGAGCCACGCCCTGGAGGGGATCTGGCACTTACTCCTCACAGGGAAGGCAGGTGGCCCCTTCACCTGGTAGCGAGGCTCAGAGAGGAGCAGTTTCACTGTAAGCTGGTGCCCAGAAGAGCTCAAAGAGAGACACGACTTCCAGTGCACGGGCTTCTGACTCTGCCATCTGCAAAGCCTCGCTTGCTCTCAATCCCTCTAACGAACCAGCAGTCACAGCCCCTCGCCAGTTAGGGAGGGAGTTCTCTGAAACCCCAGCCTTCCTGCCGCCTTCCTTGTGGGGCAGCTGCAGTCAGCACTCAGCCACATAAGCTCCATGGGCTTCTTTTCAATATCTTGTTAGATCACCTTCAAAATCAAAGAGAAACTGTAAAGGTGTCCAGGGACTATGGCCAGGGGTCCACAAGCCTGTCCTCCCTGGTCTCTAACTCAGAAACCACAGGTGCATGTGAAAACCAATCACCTGGTTCCAGCTCTTCCCTGGTGTCTATCGTTAATGTATGGAACCCTTAGGGTCCCCCAGTCACGTCTGCCACACACCTCCAGTCTCGGGAAGCATGTGGGGAGGCAACACAGAAATGAAAGAGGGGCCTCAGGTTCGAGTCCTAGAGCTGCGGCTGAGGACCACGGACAAGTTTGTTGGCCTGTCTGCACCTCCCAGGGGCATTAACTGAGCAGGTGACTATCATGCCGTGGACCAAATCCTAATACACACCAAGCTCTCTAGAGATGCGAGCTGTTAGGACCACTATTGCTGACACCCCTGTCCCCAGAGACATCAAGACCTCCGGCTTCTCTCCAAAGCAAGCGCCAGCTATCCCGTCCAGACCCCTACAGTCACTGCCTTCAGACAGTAAAAAAAAAAAAGGAAAAAGAGTCCCTGGCATGTGGAGAGGGGAACACAAGACGCGCCAGGCACTCGAGGTATAGCAGTACCTCCATAACCCTTGCAACAGTCCTGGAGGTCAAGAACACGGTCCCAGCCACAGAGAAGTCTGGCTCACACGACCACGGCCACACACAAGGAAACAGGGACGTTTCCCTGCCTCCCTACGCGTGGCGGGGCAAAGCGACGCAGGCATTTCTCTGGTCTCAGGCTAGCCCCTACCAGGCACCAAGCAGGGCAAGGGAGAAAAGCAGGGGGAAGGCAGCATGTTTTCGGTGTACACGCGTGCCAGGAATTCTGCCCAATGTTATGAGCAAAGTGAGAGCTGCATTAGGGTGCGGTATGCAGGCCCTGGTCTCTCAAGCCCAGCTCCTTCCACCACGTCACTTCATTCCGGGGTACTAGGGGGCTTCCTGAAAAAGGCGAACTTGACCTGTGCCGTAGAAACACGGGAAGACTAGAACTGAAAGTCCACGCAGACAGAAGCTGAGTGATTGCTCAGTGCGTGCGGGGTCTCCTTCGGTGGGCAATGTCTTGGAATGACATTGAGGAGGGGGTTCCATGACAGAAATGTACTAAATGCCACTGAAGCGCTCACTTTATAACAGCTCATTGTGTAATGGCTAAATGTATTATTTAGCAGTTGTTAATGGTTTTAATTATATTAAGAACATAAATAGTTTCATGTTATGTGAATTTCACCTCAATAAAAATGTTTTTATGGGAAAGGCTGTCAGAAGATTCCTAGCAAAGTAGGCCTACCAGCCAGCCAGCACCTGCCACCACCCTGCTGATGACACAATAGAAAAGCTACTCTGCTCAGTTTCCTGTCTCTGCTGACACCGGGTGCCTGATGCCTGGGGGATGCACTAACAGGAAGCAATAGGCACATTCGCTCCCGAGGCTTTCTTGTCGAAGGCCTCGGGGAGTGACAGCAGATAAGCCATTAGGGGCAGGGACCTGGTGGCTCAGGTGGCTCAGATACCGCCTATGAAAGCAGTTCCCAACGAAGCTGATTTCCCCCAGTGGGACAAAGTCTGCAAACATTTTGGCACAACGTGGAGGGTGCTCTGACATGAAGGGATAGAGCCCGGGGAGGGTGCAAAATCCCCTACAGTACCAGGCCAGCCCCAAAGCACCTGGGTCATCTAAAATGTCACATGCTGCAGAAGGGAAATTCTGCCCTCTGCTAAGGCGGGTGACCTCTTTCATGGATGTGAAAACTGAGGCCAGTTACTGGAAGCCGCCACTTGCACTTTCTCCCACGACTTCTTATCAGGCACTCCTCCAGCCTGCGAGGGTGTCATCAGAGCTCCCGCACGCTTAACGTGAGCATGCCCTGTTCCCACCTGCTCTTCCAGCTGCAGCCCCGCTTCACCGCTGCCCTGTGAGCATAGTCCTTCACAAGAGCCAGGCCCTCTGTGACAGCCATCGGCCAGCACGGGCTCCCCACTCTCTCACCCGGCACTGAACCATCCGCACAGCAGCCAGACACCCGGAACACAGGTGAGCACACACCAGATGACTCGTGACACACTTAGTGAGAGTATGTGGTCTATTCACTGTTCCCTACAAAATTGCAACATGGATTCCTATCAAGGTCCTGCTTAAGCATGTGGGGTGTTGTCTCAGGTGACTCGTATTTCTGATTTTCACTGAGTAACACCACGCCTTCCAGATACCAGAGCATGGGGTCAGCACATTTTTTCTGTCAAAAGCCAGACAGTACATAGTTTAGGTTTTCTGGCCCACAGCGTCGCTGCCCTCTGTCTCCAAGCAGTTAAGGACCACACATTACAGAATCACCACGACTACTTACAAAAACAGGCCTTGGGCTAGATTTACCTCACAGGCCATAGTCTGCTGGACACAACCTAGAAGAATTAACCAGAGGGGTTTTAAAAGTTAAAGCAATAGTATCTAGGTTTCCTGACTTTACAAGACACCTGCAGGAAGATGGGTGCGTTAGAGGTCCCCAGCAGACTGCAGGCCAGGCCCACAGTTTCCTCACGTTCCCACCTTCCCGCACCCTGCCACCAGGAACCCGCCCACGGAGCCTCACAAGGAACAGGGACATCATCAACTTGTTTCACTGGGGGAATTCTTTCAGCGACCCTGGAGGCCATCTGGAAGCTTGGCACAGTCGGCCCATTGTGGGTTCTACACACCCCGCTAAAATCTATTGCCATTCCAAGGAAAGAAAGGGAACAAAAGCAGAAGTGACAATGGGATGGGGCGGGGAGCGCTGCCCGATGCCCACCAGCAGCACAAGACTGAGAGGGAGCTCTCTGCTCCCGTGGGGCCAGGCAGAGAGTATACAGGGCACAGTGGGCAGGGACGGTGGAAAAGGGACAAGGTGGAGCTGGCAAGACGAGGAAGACACCTCCTCAGGGACGGCAGCTACCTCGGCTCCAGCTGAGCGCCCCACCGGCAAGGCAGCACATTATTGCCCGTCTCCTGAATTTTCTAGAGAAGCTAGAAATTCGGATTTTCATTCCAAAGTACATGTTAGCCCTTTAGGTTCTTCTGCAAGGGCAGCTGGCGGCCCCACAGTGACAGAGCAAGGGGACCGTGGCTTAGAAGCACTGATCACGGGCCCAAGGACTAGCTCAGAGGCAAAAGGCCCAACATTACACCAAAGTCCATGCCTTCCAACCTCAACAAGGCCCAGAAAAAGCTGAGGCCACGCTACAATACAGCAAAAAGGGCTCCCTCTGCTAACGGCCACCCAAGACAAGCCAGCCTCTGACGGCTGGCTCCACGCTGCCTTCTCCAGAAACCTCCCCAACAGAGGCCCCAGTGACTGACCAGACACCACACCCAGTGGAATCCCATCGCAGGAAGGACTCTGAGGAACACAGGCCTGCTCCTAGCAACATGCCTGAGGTGTAAGCCTTTCCCAGGGATGGAAAGGCCTTTCAGGCACACCCACACAAAGGAGGAACTCAACAGCTGTTGAACTGAGACTCGGGTTTCAGTTTTGTGGTCCCCCAACAGGTTGCTCTAAGTAGAGGGGACACAGCAGCAGCCTCCTATACGCAAAGTACAGAATGAAGCAGCAGCTTACCTGCTCAAACATGAACAGCTAAGGTGCACACTGGTGGAGTAGCAGTTAGGTCAATCGCCTCCAAAGGAGCACAGCCCACAAACCCCCTGGATTCAAGTCCCGGGTCCAGAGTGAAACAACCTGTGTGAACAACTAAGAAAATAAAGATACTTCCTCCTCCTCTCTCTTCCTCCCTGCCTGCCTGCTCCCCTTCATTCCTGCACCTTTCCATGAAAAAAGAAAAAAAAAGGTCATGGGGAAACAGGTGCACCCCACTGGTAACACAGCAGTGCAGGGAGTTCTGAAAAGCAACACCACAGAAAATAAGTCAAGGGAGCCTGAAGGAGAGGAGAAAAGGAACAAGGAATTATTTTACTAGTCCTTCCACCTGTGAGATGCTGAGTAAGGCACTGAACTCATCCTTTGCTTTCATCTCCATCTTCTGATGGGAGAATTAAGTCAGGGAAGTTCAATAATGTGCCCACGTTCTTCAGTAGGAGTTCAACCCAGGACTGGCAGCAACACGGTGACCACGTGACACAGCATCCGGGGCTCACTGGTTTTTCCTGTCGTGTTGGAATGGAAGTCAGAACACTACAGCCCCCAAAACAAATCTAGCAGCTCCGGTTTTCTAAATAAAGTTTTAATGGAACTCAGTGCAGGCCTGAGCCACGTTTGTACAACCAAGATGCGCAGTTGGGACAGAGACAGATGACATGCAAGCAGACGTATTTACTCTCGGGCCCCACCTGCTCCATCCTGGAGCATCACACATGAATGCACCACTGCCCACAATGGGAGAAAGGAGAAGTAACTGGTCTGTTAACTCAGCGGCTTACTACGTAGCCTTTTTCAATGATCAGGGAGCAACGCGGAGAGAGGCTCTAAGTAGAAACACCACTTCAAAGAGAGACTCGACACAATTATGTAAGATACACAAGCTTTGAACAAAGATCGGGTATCTAAAATCTACACATTTCATTGTGAGGGAGGTATATTTACAGGTATAGTTTATGTCTTTACACTAGGCTTTTACATCATTTTGGGATTTGGGGATTTTGTGTTTGGTTTGTTTTTTTTTTAAGACGGGAGAGTCAAGCACAGATTCCAAGTTACACGATGTGGCACAGGAAAGTGACATATGAGTGCACAGTCCCCTCCCTGGAGGAGGCCGGGGGTGTAGCTGGGTGCTGCCAGGTGGGCAGAGGACTAGCCAGGCCTTGGGTGAGCTCCTAAATGGGCAGAGTCAGCATCAGGCCCCCCACCGCCAGGAGGCACAAAGCTGGACTCCCCGTTTTCAAACAGGCTCCTCCCAAAGTCTTTCCCACTTCAGGGACCCAGCTCAGGAGTCACTCTCCCTCTCTCAGGTCCCTGCTCAGATGCCACATTCTTTGTCCACCACATTTGAAACTGTAATAGCCTCCACTTCCGTTCATCCTCTGTCCAGACAACACACAGGACAGACACCATCCTTGGGCTCTTGACTGGGCAGATGACCCAGATCTGGCCAACCAGAGCCACAGCGACGGGTTGTAGGATGACGACACGACCAGCCAGACCACTGTGAGTCCTGGGACATAGCTGCAAAGACTGAGCAAGAGGCCCACTCTTTGCTGGGGTGTCACTCCGCCACAGGATGTGACCAAGAGCTGCTGGTGGTCATCTTGTCTCCATGAAGGAGAAGTTGCCTGAGGATGGAGCCAACAAAGATGAGAGCAGAGGTGTGAGCTGGGCAGATGGCCTGATGAGTCTAAGCACCTGAATCCAGCTGAGCCTGAGGGCTGATCTCTCCCCAAACTTTTCTAGTACAAGATGCTTTAAAATCCCATTGTGCTGACATCAGCCTCTGCCACATAGAATTGAAAAGACACCCACACCACTTCAATAAAACATTCTGGTATGTTCTTTCAATCACTTCCACAGACACCAACCGGCGAGCCCTTAGCTAAAGGATATAAGATGTACCAAACTGTCATCCAACAAATGTCCATTGACTGTTGAACCCCAAGTTTCTAGGCAGACTCTGCTGCCACAGCAGCCTTCACTCTTAGGGGCTACGTTTTAAACTAGGGCAAGGCTCTGGTAGAAAGAGCACTCGAGAATGATCAACACTTTCATGTTAGTGCTACTGCTGGGAAATCATCCTAAAGACATAATATAATGGAAGAAAAACTCCCCTGAACCAGAACGTTCACTGTATCATTACTTATCATAGGAACAATAAAAAGGAGGAAGATAAACTATATTTCCACAAGCGGAGCTAATGACTGAAAAATTATGCTACCTGCAAAATCATGGACTATGAACTCCCAAAACAGTAATCAACAACAAGACCACGTGGCAAATTTTTATCCGAAATGTTATGGCTAAAAGAAAAATGCCAACTTACGTGATAACGACACAATCACTTCAGCCTCAATTGACCTTTTATTTCACTTCCTTTTCCCTTTAGCATCTTTTTAGACATACTTTCCTTCATCATCCCCTCTATGAAATTTTAATACCACAGACACATTACGCATGTTTCTGGACCATCTGCTCACTGGTTCTACACTCACCAGTAAAAACGCTTCTCCCTGAGAACCAATGTCAGCCCCTTGGGGATAACACCCCAGCCCCCGGGAATACACAGCCTGCGGACAGACCAGGTGGTGGCAGGACGGAAGGTGCTTTATCTGGGATCGTGATCTCATTGCCAGAATTTGGAGAAGTCCATAAAATCCTGGATTTTGGTTCCAAACATTAAGAGCTCTAGGAACCTGACTTCCCGTTGCTACCCAAGCAGAGCCAAGCAACAGGGATGCAGGAAAGTCACTGTCAGTGGGATTGTCGGTAGCTCTCACTCTCACGGGAGGGGGTCAGCTGCTTCTGCCACCAGAACACTCACTTCTTCAACCTTCACCACAGATCATGCAGCATCCTCATTAAAGGGAAAGTTGATATCATCACTTTTTCTGCTTTGAATGAAAACCACAAATCTCCTTTTTCCAGTCACGCATCTCAGCTGATTCTTTATGCCAAACCAAGCCACTGCTGGAGATGGCCCAGACAACACCAAGGAGAAAACCATGACCTTGACCAGTCCAGAAAAATAAGAAAATGCTGCCTAACGCCCATAAACATCAGTCAGGATGCAGCAGGAAGACACACACTCAGCCCCAACTCCGGTGTATGCGGCCCGCTGAGCATGTCCGCTGTAGATTATGTGATTTGTCTGGGTCTGCCTTTTCCCCATTTCAAGGGGGAGCTCAGTATCATTCTAACTTCAAAAAGGATTCTTGACAGAATAATTACGGATGCAAATGAGCATCAAGGACCTTAAAATATAAAGTCTTACGAAAGGCAGTGCTTGAGGATAATAATGGCTCTCTCCTTTCCCAATAAGAGAAAAGTATAATCTGAAAATCAGAATTCCTTAGCTTATAAAGGCTGATAATTAAGCATTCGAGAGAATTCAGTGAACTCTTTAATGAAAAATAAATCAGTCATGACCATTATCAGCCAAGACAACCAGCAGGTACCTTCCCCGATGATTTGTTGACTTCTAAATACATAGCTGGATCTCTGGACATTGTTTCATGTGCCTGTTTGAACTTGCATCAATGTATATATTTTAGGTATAAATCTGTACTCGGCGTTTTTTTTTATGGAAGGTTAATGTGTAGACACAGGCATGGTGATGCGCATCCATTCGTTTTATTCCTTTTAACAACTATGAGGTTATCCACTCCCCTGATAACGGTGATCTCAGTTGCTTCTGGCCCCATGATACTCATTTATCTAGAGTCTGCACTACCCAGCTGTCCCACTTCCTGGTGATTTGCACTTAATGTATTTGGGCTTGAACCCATCTGACCTCAGATTCTACTCAAACACACTCAACTACAAACTAGCGCAGACTCTAATTGCCAGTTTATAGGATATACAAGAGGCAGAGAAACTTGTCATGCTGCATCAAAAGGATGCAATCAGCAACATCCCACAAAGAAGCCTTGCAGGATAAACTGTTTCCTTCAACAAAAATCGCAAGGAGGAAAAAGAAAGGAGATGAAAGGGGAATCTTTAATTTAAAAAAAATGAAACTTTGCACTTCAAAGAATAACATCTAGAAGGTGAAAAAGCAACCTGCAGAATTCAAGAAAATGTTTGCAAGTAATACATCTGACAAAGGGTCTGAACAGATATTTCTCCAAATAGCCATAAGCACATGAAAAGAGATTCAGCACCAAATTAAGCACTAGGGGAATGCAAATCAAAACCATGAAAAGAAATAATGGATATTATTGGAAGACTGTTGCGGAGCATGTGGAAAAAGCAGAAGCTTCCCACAACGCCGGTAAGAACGGAGAAAGGTGCAGCCCCTTTGGAAAAGAATCTGACAGGTCCTCAAAATAGATAGGGCAACTCTACTCATATATCTACCCAAGAGAAATGAAAACACAGGTCTACACAAAAACGTATTCATGAATGTTCACAGTAGCATTATTTAGAAGACAAAACATGGAAACAAGATAAATGCCTATCAATTGATGAATGAATAAACCAAATGTGAATATTCATATACGGAATATTATTCCTCCACAAAAAGAAGTGAAGTACAGATGCATGCTACAACGTGGAAACGTTAGACTTGATGAAGAGTTGGACATGAAAGACCAATATTTATTATTTAATTTATATGAAATATTCAGAACTGGCAAATCCACAGAGAGAAAATAGATTAGTGGTTGCCTAGGGTTAAGGGGAAGGAGAATAAGGTATGGGCATGGTTTTCTTTAAAAAGTAATTTAAATGTTCTAAAATTAAGTCTGTGAATATATTAAAAACTAAAAAAGCACACCGTGGCAGACTAGCAGGTAAGTCCACTGTGGCTCAAGCACATCCCAAGAACCAGGGAGAGGCAGGGAGGCGATTCAATGGATGGACAAAAGGATAAGTGCTTCTTCTGCCTCTCTCTCTCTCTCTGCCTGCCTGCCTGCCGCCTGCCTGTTGCCTGCCTGCTGCCTGCCTGCTGCCCGCCTGCCTGCCCGCCTGCTGCCCGCCTTCCTGCCTGCCTGCTTCTTTTCTCTAATCAGTTCTTTAAAAAGAAAAAAACCTAAAAGACAAACCACTTTGCATTGTTTAAAACTTATCTAAGAAATACATTATAAAATGAAATTACAAGGCAATCACAGAAATTTAAACATCAAATATCTGATATTAGTGGATTATTAATCATTACTAATTTCTTATAGATAAAGTGGTATGAGTTGGAATTTGTGAAAGACCTACAACAGTACATGGGGGTGCATAGATGATACTCTCCACTTTCATAATGTGGGACATTTTCTATTTAATAATTTTTTAAAAAAGAACAAAAGAAAAAGGAAATACATCCATGTACATTATCGTATTACATGCCAATTATCAATCCTGCCGGTGGAAAAACCCTATTTCAACTGTCTTCTCAAGAAACAATTGAAACTAACTTGGGCTTCCCCCTCCAGCCTCAGCAACCACTTTTTCTGCTGCAACTAAATCTTTCCAAAAGAAGGTTTTCATTCTTACTGCTTTTTCCTTAAAAAGCCACTTGTTGGCATCTTTTTGTAATTTTAGAACTAACGATTTTTTAAATTAAATTTTAAAACATCTTGAGCTTTGATATCGAATTGCTCCTTGAAATATAAATTGATCAATTTCCCTTGGCCCATCAATTTCTCACCCCACCCCCGGCCCCAGAGCTGTGGCAGACTCCTCCATCACGTCAAAAGGAAGAGATTTTTAGGGAGTGCTTAGTGTCTGCCCTTGACCCAGAGCTGGGCTAGAAAACAACCCTATCTGGACCCTTGAGAAACAACAACAAAAACAGCTCTAAGTTCCTGACCACATACCATGCAAGAAGGCACAGCACCAATCATCTCACCTGAGTAATGTTACTTAGTCATAACAAGCCTAGGAGACAGGTGCTATTATTTACCATCATTTTGCTGGGACTTGCAAGACGATCAAGTAACTTGCCCTAATCACACAACTTTACCGGGAAGAGCCAGGATCTGAACGCAGGCTGTCTAGCTCCAGGGCCCGCACTTAGAGTTGACACGGTATAACCAGCCCATCACATCTTGGTGGTGTCACTGGTGTTCAAGGGCCAGAAATTTTAATTAGACCAAAAATCATTTACTTTGCCAACAGAAGCAGGACTATGGCAGGGGAAACTCCCTCCCCAGGGTACCTCACTAGGACCATCAATTTCACAAGTCTTTTCTCTTGGATAACAAAAACAAAAGTCGCATAACTTTTCAAAAGGAAATGATCTACAGAGATAAACTTCAAAGTGAAAAATAGAGAAGTATCCCCTTCCCCTCACTCCCTCTCAACCTCCAGAAATGCCTGGGTGACAGGTTAGGGTCAAGCAGGCTAGATGAAGGATCCCTCAAAGGCTATTCGACAGTGAAGGGAAAATGGCAATAGAGGCTAGGCCGGTCCTCCTAAGTAAAACCAGACCCAGTCAGGGCGAGCAGAGCGGCTGCCCTGAGTCACTCTCAGTTCTGCGTACATCACCCAGGAATGACTTAGCATCAAAACACCAACAGCTGTTTTCCGAGGAAAGGGCTGGGAATGTCCCTGCCGGTCTGGGGACTAAACTTCAGAAACAGTAAAGACAAGCGGTCACACCCTCCACCCTGGCCCTCTCAGCCTCCCCACCAAAACCACCTCCACGGGAGGAAGGGAGCAGGGTGCAGTGGGCCGGGCAAAGGGATGGTCCCCAGATGGGCTTAGCACTGGACAAGAACGGAAGGGTTGCAACACGAGACTTCAGATGAGCTAGAAAAAGACAATGGAAGGAGCTGGAGTATGAAAAGGCGAGCAAAATGCAAGAACCTAGAACCAAGGGAAACAGAATAACTGGGAACCACTGGTGACAGGAACAGCAAACCACTGGAAGATACGGGACGAGGGGTAAGAGGGAAGACAAAGAAGCTGGACAAGTCAGTCCCTAGGGTCAGACAGGCAGCTAGGGGGACACGGAGGTGCCGGGGTCAGCAAAGCAAGAGGGTAGACCACACGCTTTCCCTGTGTGGGGACCGAGTGGCTGGAGACCGGGGTCCGGGCAGGGGGAAAGGGTCTGGAGCTGGCTGTAACTCATGGGCAGGGGACGCGAGTGCCCGCACTTGGGACGCCAGAGCTGCAGGTGACAGGGGCCAGGGTCGGGGAACTGGGAGCGAGGGGACGCGGGACGCCGGGGCCGTTGTGCGCGGCTGGAGCGGTAGGAGCCAGGAGGCCGGGGAGGGCGACAGCGGCGAGGCCGCCACTCACCGCTCATGGTGCTGCTCCCCGGGCGGGTGCCTGCGCGGTGTCGCCGCCACTGCCGCCACTGGCGCCGCCGCCGACTCCAGACAGGCCGGGAGACAGCGCGCCCCGCCCCGGCCGCCCCGCGCCCCGCCCCGGAAGTGGAGCGCCGCCGCCGGGGCCCCGCCCCCGACCCGGAACCAAAACACGTGCGCGCCGGGCCCGGGGCGGGTGGCTGGGGTCTTCGCGGTGGCTAGTTCTGCGCTGGACTCGAGAGCCCCGAGGGACGCGCCAAGTCCACGAGTTCCAGCAGGCGCGGAGCGGTGTGGGCGTGACCGGCAGGACGGCCCCCCGTGTCCTGGGCTCCCAGCGCTGTCCGGGAGACACCCCGAGCCTCCCTTGGGCGCCTAGAGCGGACAGAGGAGGAGAGGACTAATGGGTCGCTTGCGGGCTGGCAGGCGGGCGGTCCCGGAGCTTCTCTCGGGAGACGCCTTTGGAGCTGAGACCTGGATGGCGACGGGGAGCTGCCCGGGAAGATCCCCAGGAAAGGTGTCTCCCTCCGCAGGAGCAGTGGGTGCAGTGGCCCCGCTTGGAGGGTCTGACGAGCGAGAGGGTGAGTGAGAAAGGGGCGGCGACAGGGCCTTGTCGGCCTTGGCAAGGGGTTTGGACACTTCTGGGGGTTTTGTTGTTTTTTAAGGAAAAGTGCAGGCAGAATGAAGATGAGCAGGCAAGAACAGAAAAGAGGAAGAAACATTTTATGTATTTTATATCTGTATTTTCATTTAGCTGTTCATCTTGGTGGTTACACACACACACACACACACACACACACACACTCTCTCCCCCACCCCCACCCAATCCCCTCACCCTCTTCCCAGGTCCTTGGAATGCTTATGGACTGCACTCAGCTGGAAGCGGCAGACCTAACCGCTACTCCACAGGGCCACCTGCTACCTCTTTAAGTACGGAAAGGAATGGGAAGCCACTGCAAGAATTTAAACAGGAGTGAAGCACCTGAATTAGATTTTAAAACGATTGCTCTTCCTGGGTTGAGAATGAACTGTATTGGGCCTGGAGGAGAAGAGGCAGCAGGTGAGGGGGTCACTGCAGTTGCCCAGCAAGAGATAAAAGACCCTGGAACTAAGGCAGTGGCAGTGGAGTTGAAGTGGATAGGCTGTTCACGACAACTGTGTGCAATCCAGGCCTCTGCCCCATTTAACAAATGGGGGAGGGAGACCCAGAAAGGTTAAAGCATTTTTCCAACTAACTGCCTACAAACCATAGTTAAATAAGTAATAAATATGCATTTTACATCTCAACCCAGTACACAGTGCATACATTTAAGGAGCTCTTTAGCCAAATTATTGTGTAGGTAATGTATTCTGTATTTTTTTTAAATACTGAGTGAGATAATTGATTGATCCACTAATAATGGCTTGATCTACCGTTGAAAATACTGAATAAAGATCAAACTCCACTGGAAAAGGGAGCCAGAACCCCACCCCAGTTCTACGTGACCGTCAGCACCACAGACACCCTACTGCATTGCCCCACAGCTCAAGTAAGCTCCCTCCACCTGCTGGAATTAACCTTTAGAACTGAGCAGAGGCCAGGAACTCTGGAGAAGGATATACACTACAGCATTAATATACTTCAAAAAGGAGAAAGCACCAAAGCCAGACTACAAAAGAACAGCGAGGCAAATATGATTCACCTCAAAAATGCTGATTATCAAGATTGCGGAAATGCAGTGAAATGTCTGTGATAATAAAGTTTTAAAAGTCCCACGCAAAATAATCTGTCCCGCATGATTACAATTGTGTCAAAATATAGCCATGTGTAGAAACAGGAGACAATATAAAAATGCAGATACTTTGAGCGTTTTCCCATTTTCAAAACTACACTTTATAGTTGTTAATTAGTTGTTCTAATTAAAGAGCTGGTATGTGAATCCTCCCGCTAGAAAGCCTACTTAGGTCTACCTGCCTCTGTAACCTTTGTAAGGCATCATATGCCTGCTACGTGGAGTTGTCTAGGGATGTGCTTTTCCTGCTCATAGCATCCTGTGCCTTCATAGCACCTGATGCAGGAAAAGTGACTGGAATCATAGTTCATGATTACATTTTCTGCCATCAACCACCTCCTTTAAGGATTAATTGCTTCTTCCTGAGATTTTAGCCTGGAGGACCGAAAATCAAAAGCCTAAAATCAACTCTTCCGGGCTTTTGAAAAATCTATAATCATTGAGGAGACTGTCCAAGGGAATGAGGGGAGAAGGAAGAGGGCCTGTGACAAACTAGGAGCAGTATTCTAGAGCCATAAAACAGAAAAGACTAGACCTCCAAGGGACTAATAAAATCATGATTGCAATAGCAACACAAAGTACTTATCGTGAACCAGGTACTTTCAGGGGGAAAATATACATATACATACACATTAGATGGTTAGATATACACACATCTAAACTTTAAGACAACTTTATAAGTCGATGCTCTTTTTCTCCCCATTATAAGATTTGCACACAGGGAAATGGAGGCTTAAATACTTAAGTAACTTTCTCATAGTCATGCAAGATCTTTAATTTCCTAGTAACAGAGCCAGGATTCAAACCCAGACAGTCTGGCTCCATGAATAAATGCCTTCACCACTATATTATCTCCAGTGGCCCTGAAGACCCACATGCACATATAGGAGAAAAATGGTCTAATCGGACAAGTGTCTGACAATGGATTAAACGTGCTTTTTTTAGTGAGTCAAGAATTGGGGTATTAAGCCAAGTAAGTTTCCACAGAGAATCTTCCAATAATAAAGTTGAAAAATATATCTAAAATAATTTCCAGAATTAAAGGGAAAAAACTCCATCAGCAACAATAATTACAGTCATCCTCAAGCAGCCTGATACTCTTCCCTTCCTTCTGACAAAAGTTTTGTTTTATTTTTATTTCTTTCATTTACATGACTTTGTGATTTTTAGAATAATTGATTCACACCTCAGTCAACTTGGAGATCACTCCACACTCACCACCAGAGTTCTGGTCTCCCTTCAAAGTGGCTCTACACCTGTCAAAACAGTTTTTATCTAGTAGGAACTGACTTCTCCATCCTCCTGGCACTCGGCACCTGACAGGCGAGTGCAGCAGTCAGCTGTTTTGGTGGTGACAAGAATGGCTGCACCCTCCTCCATGGCAGGAAGTGGGAAGAAATGGTCAGAATCGACCTTCAAATTGCTCTTGACACAGTCTTCACAAGTACATTCTCCAACTGTGTACTCCAGGCCTCCAGAAGGAAGAACCTCCGCATCCGTCCTGCTGTCCTCCAGGTCCGCATTAGCCTCATTTTGGAGAGTCAATCCTGATTATGCAGAAGCAGAAACATGAGCCTCTCAGGACTCAGTAATATGTGACCCTTCCTTGCCTACCAAACAAGTAACTACGTGACTGAACTGACAGACCACAGGCCACAATGGGGTCAAAGACATGCTTTGTGGAGGACATACAGTCTTTGCTTATTTGTTGCCCCACATTTAAGAATCAAGCCATTTCCTATATAAATCTTTTTTTTTTTTTTAACCCCCGTCCCTAGGTCTAGGACCAAGTTTTGGGGCTTTACATAGTAGGCACCACAGCCGCCTTAGCTGCCCAAGCCACCAGCGTGTGCCCAATCTCTTTATTTTTAAGACAAGAAAATGAGGCAACCTGGAGCCCACATTCCAAGAGGGAAACAGTTGGCTGGAGCCCATAGTGCCTGACGCCTACAGACAGGGCCTGGGCTCCTCTCTTGCTGAAGCCCCCAACCTGCCTACTACATTCAGCACTTAACCCTTTGGCCCTCACCAGATGTTACAGCACATTAAAATCGGCCTGTGGCTGACCCTTTAGAATTTAGAGGTAAAGACACTTCCCTTACAGAGCATTTTGCAGCAGATTAAATTTTCTTTTTGTGAATCTCTTGATCATCTAAGCATGAGTCTCTGTTACATCCCCAGTATGCACCTGTGAAAGTAAGCCTGACTATTCCCCAGACCTGCAGGGAAGCCTGTCTTCCAGGACACCCGGTGGAGTCACTCCCTATCTACCAGGTCCCAGGCACAAAGGAAAAAGGAATGAATCATATAGAACAAGCAGTACATCTGCTGACTCAAGAGAGCAAATGAGGTACTTGCTTTATGGATTCTGCATGGCAAATAAATGCATAAAAATAGGGCAATGACTGCTAGATGTTTGGGAATCAGATCATAGACAAAGGTGCTGCAGAAATATTTTCGTCTTAAGAAACCCTTGAGTAGGCACACCCTTGTGGCTCAGGGGGCAGAGGAGACTAAGATGCAGACAATCAAAAGCCCAAGGACTGGGGTTTGAGACCTGAGGCTGGAGGTTAAAAAACAAACAAAAAATCCCTTAAGTAAAACAATCTACTTCCAAAGAGTAATTATGTTACCTCAGTTTTTAAAAAATATAAGCAATTACAAAGGGAAGACTTTAGGGGAAGGCGGACATTATAGGATACCTGCAAAGGCATCAGTACTAGCAGAAAGAAGACATCTACCAAGAAGTTCATTTAACTGTTACATTTTGCCGTATCTACATGCATTGAACCATCATGTTACATACCTCTGCAACTAACAAATGTTATCTGTCAGTTATATCTCAAAAAATAAGTAACTGCCCTATAACTGTTCAAAAGGTCTCTAACTGGATAAAATAATATTTAAAAAAAAAGGAATTTGAAAATAGCCAAATCAAAATAGATTTCAAAGACTGACCTTCACACCCACCTGTGTTTTTAAATCCGTCCCTTAATGGTACAGATTTCATCTTCTTTAGCAAGAACATCAGCACAAAAACTGTCAGAGAAACTATCAAGCTCAGTCCCAAACAGGTCCAGAGAATGGCATTCGTTCCTTTCACTGAGTTCAAAGAATGTCAAAGAGATAATGAAGTGATTATACAATATCCAAATCAAGTATAGATCATTACCATTCAGTTCCCCTAATTCATAAGCATTAACTTTGAAATTCTAATCATGTAATTAGAAGCTGATAAAATTTGATGTTAAAGTGCTGAATAAAATTGAGTTCAGTTCTGAATACTTTGTTCTCATTAGCATTTAAAGGATTGCCTTGTTTCATTGTTTGATTCAGAGCGCGCCATCTTCCCTCCCGGCAATGTTTATTCTTTGAATAACAAGTCAGTATGCAGAGAAAACGTCACACCAGAGAGTGATGAGTATTACTTACTTGCACCACCGCAATGACGCTGACATGTCAGTGGAGGGGTATTGGAACAGCGAAGGTGACATGGTTTGCAAGCATTCAGCAAAATGTCAAAATATTCATTCTGGAAGCACTGCTGAGCCATCTGGAACTTGATCTCAAAGGAAACAGAGAAACCACAGAAAGAACAGCGTGGAAGACAAGTAAAATCTCGTCAGGAATCCCCCCGTAGATGTAGTGACAGCAGCCAGAATGTCCAGGACAGAAAGAAACTTTGTGTGCATGACTCGGTTCTTATGGGGGTGTCTGGTCTGTGGCTGAGGATTTGAATACCAGCCCTACTTCCAGTTTTGCCATTTGGAGTTTGGGTGATGTGAGAGCTGGAGTGTGAGTATCAAAGGCAAACCATACCTGAAACAGAAACTGCTTATTTATAGAGGACATTTGTCAGCCAGGTGACAGTTGCAGGATGGAGAAAGACTGAAATCAAGCAGAAGTTTCAATAACCATTTTTGGAGCATCTATTTATGAGTTTCATTATGTGGTAGGCCCCAGAAAGAAGACAATTTGTTATTATTATCATTATTATCAAGTAACCCATATTCCATTGTTGAAAATTTGGAAAATAGAGATGAGCCAGTAGAAAACCATCCAAAGCCCAGCATGCAGAAATAATCGCTGTTAACATTTTAATGTATCACAGAGGCTGCAAACAGGCCTGCTAATGTGTTCTCTTTGGCGCACCTCTGACATACAGCTTTCTAGAAGGATAAAGATAGATAGACAGACATATATATCTGTTATTATTATTATATATATAAAATGCAATTTCATTTTTACCTAAATAGAATCACTTTCATTTCCTTTTAACCATACTGAGATACCCATATAGAGAAATCCCAATATTCAGGACAATTAAAATGCAAGGCAGTGGGTGAACAACCAATATAAACAAACAAATAAATGCTTCTTTCTCCTCCCTTAAAAAAAGGGCAAGGCAGTGACAAACTCCAAATCTAGGATAGTGATGGTCTCCAGGGATTAGGGAGGGTTCAAAAGAGACTTCACCTGTGTTGTCATATTGTAGTAAGCTGAATCGTGGATACTTTAGCTTTTGTTGTATTTCTTGTTATTCTGTATTTGTATTTTTTAAAGAGTACATTAAAATACTGACAACTGGCATGCCCTGGTGGCTCAGATGCTAAGCCAGCAGCTGGGGCATAAATCATATAAAACCCAAGGACCCAGGTTCATGGGAGTGGGGGTGGAGAGCAACTACAAAAATCACTTCTTTCTTTCCCCCTTCCTTCCTCTCTTAAAAAAGATACTGGTAATTAAAAACAACACATTTCTTTTAATGAAGGCCTTGGACCCAGAAGCTGCAACTTAGATATTTATCAACATCCCACATCCCTGTGGGGTCCAGGCAGTGAGGTCCCTGGGGGTGTCTGCCTGGATGGAGCCACCAGGAGCTGAAAGGGCTGGCCCAGCAAGATCTACTCTCTCAAACTTCTGCCCACTGTCGACCGTTGGAAGATAGGCCAGGTAACAGGGACACAGGTAAAGCAAACTAGAGAAGAAGGAAGACAAAGATTATCTCTCACAACATTCCAGCAAGGAGAGAGCTTCAGGACAGGATAGGTAGTGGGGTCAGAATCCAGAGAAAAGTCGGAGGCAGTGCAGGAGGTTACTGCTGGCCTTGTAGTGTGTCAAAGGGTAGAAGCCACATTGCAGGTATTTAGGGAGTAGAGAGAGAGAGGCCAATGTGAGCCACGCCTGGGAAGTCTGGTGGAAACAGCAAAGCTTCGATAACTTTTTGAAAACAAAGCTCAGTAGCTTCTGCTTAGGTGCCCAAAGTCACATGTACAATGATGCTACTGCAACGTAATTGTATTCGCCAAAGCCTGCCCATGAACGGGGGGTATGAGGACGGCTCACGGGGATACACGGCTGTCAAAAAGGATGAGATAGGGCATCATATTACAAGATAGAAATGAAGCAAAGTAACACCCTGTATGCCTTAAAGTGGCATGAAATGTAACCCTAAAAAAGCCCAGGAGAGCAACTGGTATAGCCTTTTGTCATCCCCATCTTCCTGCTGGAATGTGACCCCAGAAGGTACAGAGACCCCCTGTGACCACAGGGGCAAGCAGACACCAGAGGTGGGAAACTTGTAGGTCCTTAGGACATCTCTGAGGTGCTGCCCCAGCCCTGGATTGCCTACCACTGAGCTCTTCTGTGGAAAAAAATAATCTGTACTTGCTTTAAAAAAATAAAAAGGCACCAATTAGTGGTTGCAGGGAGCGAATAGGGAGAGGCGTGAGTATATAGGGTAGAGGGGATTAATTGTATAGTGAAAGGAGAACTGAAATTGTGGTGGTTAGCCTAATTTATATACAGAAGCTGATTGACAGTGACACACACTTCTGATATATGTGATGATGCAATTCCTTCCATGAAAGTAATCAAGAGAGATGTCTTCTTATATGAGTGATAGATTTCTGCCTGCAAGCAAGGCTCCCAGCAATGTGTATAATCTGGTCTTCTGTGTTTACGAATGAAGCATGGAGGGTCTGTGCAGAGACATAAACATGGGCTCTATCTGGAAAAATACACAGGAGAGTGACAGTAGTTACTTCCTCTGGCAAGAAACAGGAAAGCTAGGATGAGAAAGACTTATTTCTCATTGAAAAATCATTGTATTATTTGAACACTGTGTTTTAATAATAATGATTATTTTTCAAATAAGAATCCTAAAGTGTGGTAGGTATCTTGTTCCATTTAGGCTGCTATAGCAAAGTACCATAGAGTGGAAGGCTCTTAGCACCAGAAACGTATTTCTCACATTCAAGAGCCTGGAAAGTCCACAGTGAAGGTGCTGGGAGACTGTCTGTTCAGGGCCTCCCCCTGGCTCCTAATGCCATCTTTCCCACACACCCTCAGTGGTGAAAGGGGCGAGCCACCTCTCTGGAGTCTCTTTTATAAGAACACAAGAACTTCACCTTCCTGACCTGATAGCCTCCCCAAGCCCCCTCCTCCCAGGGCCATCACACTGGGGATTAGGTTTCAGCCACTGAATGGGGAGCTGGGGAAAGGGGTGGGGGGACAAACATTCAGTTCACAATGGGTAAGAAACTGGCAGGAGGAAAGAAGGTAATGTCAAAGGAAGGTTTTCCAAAGATGGGAGCATAGACCAGGAGAAAAATATAAGGAACAAAGATGTCATGGAGGCACATCCTGGTGGAGTAGTGATGGAGTTCACTGCCTCCAGCTGGGCACAGTCCATATACATCCCAAGGTCCCAGGTTGGTGACCCAGGGCTGGTGGAAACAACCAAGATGAACAGCTAACTAAAATCAAGTGCTTCCTCCTCTCTCCTCCTGCCTGCCTCCCTACCTTCATCCCTGCCTGCACCTGTCCTTTAACAAAAAACAGAAAAAGACATCATGGAGGCCACTGAGGGACAGTCTGCGCAGTGTAATTCCTTAGCCAAAAACACCAAGGGCTGCCCATCATCACCTCAGGCAACTTGGAGAAGGCCAGGGATGGCTTCATCCGCCAGGGAGGGGGTGCCCACGCCACTCAGATTTGCAGGAGTGGGCTCCCAGGGACAGGGCTGAGGGCGTTCATCCTGTTTCAGTCTTGCCCTCAAGCACACTCTCTCCCAGGTCTTTCAAACTCGAGTGCAGAGCGCAGTGCGGTGCGCCTTCTGGCCCACATGCTAAGACACTGGCGTAGCCCAAGGACCTGGGTTCATGAGCCAGGGCTAGAGTGAAAACCCAAAGGCAAGAATGCTTCCTCCTCCTCTCTCTTCCCCACTTTCAAAAATAAAAGAGAGAAAAAGAACAGGCACAGGGAACTCAGGTCTTCCCCAGCCCCAGGCTCGGTGTTGGGTCTGTTCAGCTCTCTAATTCTGCGGGGACCCTGTGATTCTCCCATAAAGTCCCTTTTTGCTTGAGTAGCCAGTACTTGCAGCTGGTGGTTAGCATTTCAGAAATAAAAACAAAGTCCTTAGCCATATTAACCACTTCTTTTTTTTTTTTTTTTTTTTTTTTTTAGGAGGAGGAAGCAGCACTGTTTGTTTGTTTGTTGATATCTGCTTTATCCCTGGCCCCAGGTCTTAAAGCCAGGTCCACATGCCAGTGTCTCAGTCACCTGAGCCTTAAGGACACTTCCTAGAATTGTGCTTTAGCTATGATTTAACTATAGTTATAACTCTGGTTAGAGATAGATATTGAAAGGTTTTTTTCTGTACTCTGTGAGGAAAGAAAGCCAATCAGACAAAAAGTCGAATAGCGAGCCAGGGCTTTATTGGGGTTTGCGCACCCGGATGAGGTTCTCCAGTCCGCAGAACAGGGGCCGGGGAAGTCGCGTCCGAACAAAGAAAAGCGCGCTCTTTAAGCAAAAGAATTTCGCGGGCTTCATACATCGCGGTTGGGGATTGGTCCTGTGATTCCAGGTGTGGGCTTCAGTGCCGCAGTCTGACGTCAGCCGCCTTTTTCCCAGGCATGGCCACCGTCCCGTCCCAGCCTAGCAGGTATGTGTATATTATATTTAGTTATTTATAAATATGCATATATGTGTGCGTGTATACAACTATGTATACACACATATATAACTACAGAATTATAACTACAGTATAACTAACTATAGTTCTAACTATGTAAAACTATCGTCAAGATTCTCTGAAGAAGCAGACCCGACAGGAGATGATAGACAGGGGAACAGACAGACACATACACACATTCATGTTTAAGGAATCGACTCATGCACTCGCGGGCCTCGGAAATCTGGAATCCACAGGTCAGGCCAGCAGGCTGAAAATTCAGCCACGAGTTGACACTGCAGCCTCAAGTCCAAATCCACCAGGCAAGCCAGGCAGTCTGGAAACTAAGGCTGGGTTTCCATATGGCAGTCTTGAGGCCACACTCTTTCTTCTTTGGAAAACAACAGTGTGAGCTCTGAGCACCTTCAGCTGACTGGATGAGACCTACCCACATTATGGAGGGAGCTTTGCTTTATTCAAAGTCGGCTGATTTCAATGTCAGCCCCATCTAAAACATAACCTTCACAGCGACATCCAGACTGTGAGTGACTGACTCTTCGAGCTATTCCTAATGAGAGTCCTCCTCTCCTGGACACCAGACAGGACTGTGCTTTCCATACCCCTCTTTAAAGTTTCACGCGGATGCACAACTCGCTTTTGATCCAGGAAACAGGAGCAGGAGGGACGTGTCACTCGAAGGGCGGAGCTTTCAGGCCAGTGCTTAATTCAGTTGTTTTGCCCTCTGCCGTGGTGCACGACAGTGCCCCACATGGTGATGGCTCACAGGATGCCAATAGGAGCATAGCCCCAGCTGGCCCAGGAGGGACACTGTTCGGGGGAACATTCATAGGCGATGGTATTTGGAGGTGGGGCTTTGGGGAGATAAGTAGATTTAATGGGTTATGGAGATGGGTCCCTGTGATGGGGCTAGTGCCCTTATAAAAAAAGACACCAGGGCGCTCGCTCTCTCAAGTATTCTCATGCCACAGGTGGACCCAGGGAGAAGGGGACCAGCTACAAGCCAGGAATGCAGCTGTCACCACACACTAGCCCTTGAACTCCCAGCTTCCAGAACTGTGAGAAATGCTGTAAACTTCTGTTAAGTCTTCCTGCAGATGAGGTTTCATGACAGCAGCCCAAGAGACATAGTCACAAAGAGCGG
>RJWH01005687.1:0-29139 GCA_004363575.1 Solenodon paradoxus | reverse complement strand
CAACACAAAGGAACAGCAAAACTAAGCCACAAATAGTAGTGGCTCTCTAGCAGACCCATAAAATGCCAAAGGTTTAGTTTCTTCTCAACTTGAAACAAAGCTGAGGGGTGGGGGATGACCTTGTGCTAAGGGAGGTGGGAGCAATGAAACAGCAACAGCGGGGAGCCAAGATCAAAAGCAGCAGAGAGCTCAGGAGCCCTGCATTAGGTTGGGGGGGTGGGGGGGGGTCCCACACAGGCAGGTTCTAGCCCAGAGATGTTCTTCCTGCCTCCCTCTGCACCTCCCGCTGCAGCCTCATTTGCTACAGCCTCTTTCGCCTGTGGACATGAAAAGCCTAATTGAGTTGGGGCTGTGACCCACAGCCAGCTCTCTGGGAGATTCCCTTTGAAGACCCCTCCTGTGAGCTGCTTTCTGTGCATGCTGTCACATCGCCTGGCTGTCAGCTCCTGAGCATTTTTCAGAGACTTCACTGTGATTTCCCAACTGTTTCAATCATAAGACTCATCAGGTCCAGCAAGCTGGATTTCTTGCATTTTAAATCACCGACTTTCTCCCTGTGACCCTTTTTGTTTTCACCTTGAACACTAACAGCCACCAGACACGGAACATGCAGGCAGCTATCTGCATCTTAGATGATCCGAGGGGCGGAGAAACAGTTCCCCATTCAGGAAATTCTAATCACATGTCCACTTGTACTGGGCATCATGAATTACTGGGAACAGCTCGAGTGGTCAACCAGAGTGACACAGTCTAGACATTGCTGTGGGTATGTGTTAGAGCTGACAAATACTGGAACCAACCTTCCGTAATGTGGGTGGGTCTTACCCAATCAGTTGAAAGTCTTAACATTTTACAAGCCACCAGATAATGGTTGTGTCTGAGAACCTGCCCATCGGGGAGGTCAGGACACATGCACACTGACCCAGGACAGAGATGGGTCTCTGAGAATAACCCACTGGCAGCAGCTGAAGCCGTTCTGTCCTCCTTCCCACAGCAGGAGATCTGAGCAGAGCATTTCCAGGCTGCACAGCTCCTTTCAACAAAGGTGAAGGAACAAGGGGCTGTGAGACTCGTGCTCAAAGAAATTGTGTTAAAGACATGATATAGGTTGAACTGTGTCCCCTCAGAAAAATGTGTGAAGTCCTAACCTCTGGTTCCGGTGAATGTGACCCTATTTGGAAAAAGGGTCTTTGCAGATATAATCAAATTACAGTGATCCTCTTGGATCTGAGTCTGTCCCAACCCAGTATTACCGAAGGGGAGAGCAGACAGACTTGGGGAGAAGGCCACTGAAGATAGAGGCAGTGGCTAGACTGGGGTGTCTGCCAGCTGAAGAACACCAAAGATGCCGGCAGCCACCAGAAGCTGAAAGAAGCAAGGAGGACTGTCCTCTAGAGCCTTCAGAGGGAGCACAACCCTGCTAACACCTTGATGTCAGACTTCTAGTCTGCGGAACTGACGAGAATAAATTCTTCTAAGATTCCAAGTTTATGGTAATCTGTTACAGCTTTGAGAAGCAAAAGGCTGGTAATGTAGGCGATATTTAGTCTGAGACCCACCAAATTCAGCAGACACCTAGGAATAGTGTTCTGGACAAAGGGAAGAGCAAGGGGACGATCCCTCAGCCTTGGATGACTGGAGGACCTGAAAGAAGACCTGTTCGGCTGGCCATGTGAGAGCTGAGAATAGAGAGGGGACAGGGCAATGGTGAGTGGGACCCTGGAGGATTAGGAATGAGGGCTTTAGATCAAGGACATTGGGAAGCCACTGGTGCATTTAAACAGGAGAGTGAGCATAGAAACTCACCAGGAACAGCATAGGGAAAAGGAGGGGGCTTTGAGAACAAGAAAGCAGGGCTGCAGAAGTTTAAGCCAGCAGGACATTAGCTAACTTGCCCAAGTGCCAGGCATGCTAAAGATAAACTAGTGCTGACACTAGCACTACCCAAATAAGCCAGCACCACCCAGACCAAGCTAGAATCGCCCAAGCCGCAAACAGGCTAAAGGTGAAACTAGCAGAGGAGACCTTTCCTTAGCAATCCCTAGCAACTCCCCTGTAAGGAGAAATTCTCTGGGTATATAAGACCCTCCCTCAGCTTACATTTTTCACTTTACTGTCCACAGAAGGAGAAAGAGATCCACTCTGTTTCTCTGTACTTCTCCTAATAAACTCGCCACGCATTGTCTGCAGTCGTCTCCTTGAATTTTTTCTGACTGATTCCACACCTCTGGACACATGGTCATCCTGAGACCACTCACAACAAAAACTATTTCCCTTAACTGCACTGTGGCACAGAACAGAGATCTGGTGCTAAACTGGGATTTTGTCGTGTTTTGTTTTTTCCTAATGACACTATTGGCCTAAATTTTCTGGAAAACAGACCCGAGGCAAGGATGGAAGAGCTCATGCTTCAGTGGGACATGCAAGCAGGATAAACAGGTGACAAGAGGGAGTGAAGGAAAGGAGGGCGTGAAATAATGTGAGTGTTGTGTGCCCTACAACGCGTGTTCTACTCGAACGCCTCAGTCCCTCAGAAAGTGACCGTGTTTCTGAGGACGTGGGTAAGTTACAAGGCAGTACGGTGCACCCTGGTCCAGTCTGGACGCTGCCCCTGTAAGACACCCAGGGGTGCACGTGCACAGAGGAAAGGCCCTGTGGGCACACGATGCAGGGGCCGTCTGCAAGCCCAAGAGAGAACCCAAGCCTGTGATGCCATGGGCTGGGCCGTCTGGCCTCCAGAACTGTGAGAAAATTAATTTCTGTTGTTTGTCATCCAGTCTGTGTTTTGTGAGAAGTGCTGCCCTAAAGAAATGAAAACTTACATACATAGACACGTGTATACGTGCGTTCATGGGCCTAGGTGGTGAGGCAGATGCGAGCCGGGCAGCAGACATGAGCTGGGCAGCAGACACCAGCCGGGCGGCAGACACGAGTCCTCCAATCAAGAAGCGGCAGACCATAAAATGGCGCCAATCTGAAGTTCTCCAATTAGTTTAAAAGAAGAACCACTAATAATCAAAACCATGTTCCACCCCAGGACACCCCTGGACAGGGATAAGCCCTGCCAGACTGCCAGACTCTTAAAAACCTCAGCCCTTAGCCCCTCATGGACTGTTCCCCTCTTGGAGTATGGCCTGCTCTTCTCCTGTATCTATATCTTTAATAAATCCCACTTGCTTTTGTTTACAACTGCTGTGCTGCTTTCTGTTCCCAGAGCAGGTGGGTCCCACGAAATCTTCCCTCAGACTCAACAAGAACCCAAAAGTGAGACCCCCGAGACCCTCGTGCTAACAATGGCAACTCCATTATTTGCAATAAACTAATAGGAGTTACAACAGCCACTGATTCAGGGTGAGCTGTGGAGAGACAAAGCAGGCGCTGTCTGCACTAAAGGTAGGACTTACCCATGTGAGCTATGTATTGGCTGAATGGTGTCTCCCCCATATTTAGGTCCACCTGGATCCCCAGAATCTGACCTCAGTTGGAAATAGGGTCTTTGCTGATGTAATTAGTGAGGGAACTCTAATCATTATTCTGTATTTACAGTGGGCCCTAAACCCTTGACTGGTCTAAGAGAAAGGTGAGAAAGAGGCCTGTAAAGATAGAGTCGAGGAATGCCTGGGGCCTCCAGACTCTGGAAGAGGCAAGGAAGGATTCTCCCCTAGAGCCCTGAGGGAACACAGCCCTGCTGACACCTTGAGTTTGGACTTTTGGCCTCTAGAACCCAGACAGAATGGTTTTTTTAAGCAATGCTTTGAGATGTGACAACCAACAGTGTCTTCAGATATTGCCAAATGTCTTGCAAGAGGGAAAATGACCCCTAGTTGAGAAGCATGGAGAAATGTACTTCTATTCATAACAACATATACATACTGTTTCATGGCAACTCTATTCATAATTGTCAAAAAATTAGAAACCCAAAAGTTGTTCAACATGCATGGATAAACTGCCACAGTAGACTAAGAGCCAGCAATGAAAGAGAACAGGAGCATGCCCTCTTGGCTCAGGTGGCTGAGATATTGGGGGTGTGGACCACATGAAGCTCGGGGACCCAGTTTTAAGACCCGGGCTGGAGGAAAAATGAAAAATAAAAAATAAAATGTAGGTGCTTTTCCCTCCTGTCCCTCCTTCTCTCCTTTCCTCTCTCCTTCCCTCCCTCCCTTCCTTCTGCTCTATAGATGGATAGATGGAAGAGAATACTATACATAATGAGTTGGAAGATCTCAGAGGTATTTTGCTGAGTGAACAAAGTCAGTGTCAAAATATTCACTACTGGCACTTCCTCATGGAGTAGCAGTTGTGTCCGCCACCTCCAGCCAGACACAAACCACATGTCAAGGACTTGGGTTCACATCCCAGGGCTGGGGTAACAGCCAAGATGAACAGCTAAACTAAGTGCTTCTTCCTCCTCTCTCTTCCTGCCTGCCTGCCTACCCGCCTTGTTTCCAGCCTACACCTTTCATTTAAATTTAAAAAAAAAGTACTATATGATACAAATTATTTGATATTCTCAAAAAGAACTTTCCATTCACTATGGATGGATAGATGCATGTTATAAAAGTTTCATTATACTTTTTTAATTGAACTGAAAAATACATGAAAGAATTTATACCAAGGTATCTGAAAGCCTATCTGAGTATGCTTTTTATGGGCAATTCTAATTTTTGTCATATTAATTTTTCCCAGTAAATGTCACTTTTTTGTTCAAATAAAAATTTATTTCAATTTTAATTATAAAATTTTAAAAAGACATTTCCAAGTGATTTTTTTTTAAGTATAAACTACTTGAAACATTTGTATAGGGATTAGGAGCAGACAATTTGAGATACTTTCGATTTAAATCCAACAAAATCCATATACACACTATGGTTTGCTTTTGTTGGGGTGGTTTGTTCTTTTTCTTTTTTTGGAGAAGTATTTTAAGGAGGGAAGGAAGAGGAATAACTTTCACTTATTTATTTTGGTCATCCTCTCCCCTCCCCGCACCCCAAACTCAACCCAGGTCCTGTGCTTTCCGTGCTCTCACCTCCACCCCTCTGGAGCCTGGGCCCACAGGACGCGCCCATCTATACACTGAGTCCCTTAAAGCACGAAACACCTGCTGTGTCAACTGCTACCCATGGGGCAAAGCCAGCATGGCATGTAAGTTAAAGACTGGACTTCAGAATCAGGTGGCTGGTTTACATTCCAACGGCTGTTCCTAACTGAAGGTGTAACCTAAGCAAATATTCTCACCTGAGAAGCACCTGTGTCTAATCCATGGGGCAACTATGGGAACATTGCAAAGCAACCCCAGAATATAACTACCATGGGCCTAGAACACAAGACAGTTTCTGAGCGACTTGTCAGGCATGCGTGTGAGAATTAGTTTTCAAGCATAAGTGGTTCCATAATCTCTACAACATCCACATCACCTGGTGAGTATCAGGAACACTGGTCATGCAAATGTGTGTGTTTCCTACCATGTCGCCCATCAGTGTTCACCAAATATTTGGTGTTATGTAGCGTCTAGTGATCTGGGAATACCACACAGGAGAAGCTAAAGCATTTCACTCCAAGTCTCTCAGAGCCGGTCTCTATATGTGCCCCACTCTGACGAGCAGCCAGGGACCATGGAAGACAGCTCAGTGGCAAAGGAGTTACTCTAACCCTTTTGCCCTCCCCTTGAAGAGGCCACCTGCCACTCCCTGGGCCTCCACCCTTCCCCTGACCCAGATTGGTCTTTTGTCCCTATTCCCTAGAAGAATATGGAAAGAATAGTTTATTTTTCAGAATGAAGACAAATCATTCCTTCTTGCCACATGAAGACCCCCTCCTCTCTCCTTGACATTCCAGGCCTCACAGGATCTTTCTTTGGTCCATATCCCAGCTACCTCACATTTACTGCCATGTAAATCATCTAGATGCCTGTATGTTATGTGCTTCATGGTAATTTGTTCCTTCGTCCAGTCTATGAAGAACCTCAGAGAAATGAGGGAACTTTTCCTTGAAACCCCACAGCACTCAGAGTACTGTCAACACGTCAAGGATAGTGCATTTATTTTCTTTTATAAATCTTTTTTTAAAAGCCAAATGCTTAATGTTGTGTCTCCCTTTCAATAGTTGTTCCTTGGAATTATTTCTGCAGCTGACACCAGAAAATACTCTATTTACAAATATCCTGTGGCTTAGATAAAAACATGGCACAGTGGCTTAACCAGGTGCTTATGACTCCTGCCCAGGTGCAGACCAAGAACAGTCACATCCTCTCCGGTACTTTGGGGAAAATAATTCCCTAAGAAAATAACTCTAAAACACACTTTTGTGATCAATGGATTGATGAGCAGAGACTATGCTTTGCTTTCTTCAGTCCCTGCTGTGAAATCATTCAAACATCTCAGGCAAGCACATTTTTCAGGTGATTCACTTTGCTTCTTTGTGATAGATATTTAGATGCAAAACATAGTGAGGAAATTAATTTTGAGAAGGAATTCAGAGCTCCAAGCAGTACTTGTGTTCTGTGCTGTGTATGTATTGGGTTTTTGTTTTTTAAGACGGAGGGAGGGAGGGAGCATCTTTACATATTTATTTATTCTGGTTTTCCCCCCTAGTCCTTGGCTTTAGAACATCCCTGCCAGCTGAGCCATAAGGGCACGGCTGCACTGTCACTGTATCACCAGCATCTTCCACAGAGTTTCCTCCCTGGGGCCGAGAAAGACCCACCCCCCAACCTACACCTCTGATTAAACATGAAACGTGAGTTCCTGTCATGACTCAAGGTGACTGGCCCTCTCTCCAGAACACAGAATACAAAGTTACTGTCAGGCTGCTGCTTTTGCTTCACCTTCTAATAGCACATACTTACTTTTCCTGGCCTTTGCTTGCATTTAAATGCAGGAGGAACTGCAAACCACAGGGAACTTTCCTGCCAGAGTCATCACCTCTCAGAATCAGACTGCTGATTCGGGAACCTGGCAAAGTGCTTAACACTCAGATGACTTTGGTCAAATGTCCTTAACTTGCTGGACTCGACTACTCACTCAGTAAAACCGAGAAAACAATGATGTCACCTATCATGGGAGTGTTCTAAAGATTAAATGAGAAAATAAACTTAAGTCACCCGTGGGAAAGAAGTTCAGCCAGAGGGAAAAGTATTTAATTGCTGTTTTTGTTCAGAGTTGCCTTGGAACTTCATATTTGGCACTTAACATGGACTTGATAGATGTGATCTATTTTTTTTAGCATTTTATTGTAATGACGTTGTTTTACAAATGAAAATAAACTCAGATGTGTAGGTCCCCCAGCACACCCTGCCCTCCACCACATCACCCAGTGTTCTTCACCACTGTCCGGTGGGCCCCGCCACCACTTGCCCCCCCACCCCCATCCCATGATAGTGATCATTTTTTATTTTATTTTATTTTCCATAGCTTTATGGAGACAGAGCTCACACACCATGAAACTCACATTTGTGCAGGGGAGCGGGGTGCTGGGGAGCAGGGTCAGTAGCCGCCGAGTTGCACCCGGAGCAGCACCACCTGAGTCTCTAACTTCTGCATCGCCACCCAGCCAGTGGGTAGTAACTGTTAGGCTGTCCCGGAGGGACAAAACGGCGGCCGTACCTGGGAAAAAGGTGGCTGACGTCAGACTGCGGCGCTGAAGCCCACACCTGGAATCACAGGACCAATCCCCAATCGCGACGTATGAAGCCCGCGAAATTCTTTTGCTTAAAGAGCGCGCTTTTCTTTGTTCGGGCGCGACTTCCCTGGCCCCTGTTCTGCGGACCGGAGAGCCTCACCCGGGTGCGCAAACCCCGATAAAGCCCTGGCTATTCGACTTTTTGTTTGATAGGCTTTCTTTCCTTGCGGAGCCCAGAGAAAAAAACCTATAATTTGGTGCAGAATCCGGGGAGGAGTTGTTGTCTGCTGAGGACCGCTCCTCTCCCCGCTCCCCGAGGAGGCCTCGTGGCCACCCCTCCCGTCCGGACTACGAACCAGGGTAAGTGCCATCGCCCCAAATTTTTGGTCTCCAACCGCTGAATCCGGGCCCCTGGGTACTGATACCGAGACTGCTCTCACGGAAAATCGCAGCTGCGTCTGGGTGACCTCTTGGAGAGGCTGCTCTCCTCCGTGACCGGGCTCTGAGCGTCAGGGAGACGTCCCGGCCCAGACCCCCATTTGTCTGACCGGCTCAACTGATTGGGTTGAGGGACGCCAATTCCCTGTCTGTTGTTCCTTGGGGACCAAAAATGGGAGGGCAAGAATCCAAACTCAACCCCAGCCTTAAGCGAAGCTGCTGCTTCTGTCTGCTATGGCCTGGCCGTTTTATCAGCCCGACAATCGTAAGCGCTGGCGCCCGGAAGGCACTTTCGAATCGCTACCCTGAAGGACTTAGACAATTTCTGCAGACGGACCGGGAAATGGTCTGAGGTTCCCTATGTCCAGGGCTTCTGCACTTTGCGCTCCCGCCCAGACCCCTGCGCTCAGCGCTCCACCGCCCAGGTTCTCCTTGCCCGTGGCAGCTCGGAACCTGGCGGACCTTCCGAACCCTCTGCTCCGGGGCTTCCTTCCTCCTTCTCTGACTCTCCCGAAGATCTCGCCTCTCCTCCCCCCGTATCAGCCCCAGCCAAGCCCTCCTACTCCTGATGAAAGTCTTTCCTCCCCAATCAGCCCTCACACTCGATCCCGCCGGGACGGAGGGTCTAGTCCGAGTCCACGTCCCCTTCTCCCTGACCGACCTCTCTTCCATAGAGAAACGCTTGGGCTCCTTCTCTGCCAACCCAACTAACCTTACCAAGGAATTTCAGTACCTAGTACAAGCCTATGATTTAACCTGGCATGACCTGCATATTATCTTAACCTCCACCCCTGACGAGCGTGACCGTCTCCAAACCACCGCCAGGACTTATGCCGACCAAACACACGCCACCAACCCCCTCATGTCCGTGGGGGCTGAGCTGTCCCGGAGGCGGAGCCAGACTGGAGCTACCAGGTAGGACAGGCGGCCGAAGGCGCCGCGACCAGATGGTCGAATGCCTCATAGCGGGGCTGAATCAGTCAGCGCAAAAGGCAGTCAATTATGACAAACTCAGGGAAGTGACCCAGGGACCTGAGAAAACCCAGCTTTGTTCCTTAACAGATTAACAGAGGCCATGTTACTCCATACCCGCTTAGATCCAACATCTAATGCTGGGGCGACTGTTTTGGCTACTCATTTTATCTCCCAGTCAGCCCCAGACATCCGGAAAAAAACTGAAGAAGGCCGAGGATGGTCCCCAAACCCCCTTCCGGGATCTGGTGAACATAGCTAGTCAATGTCATAGTCTTTCTTATTCTGATTATCAGTCGAGTAACTGACAGTTTCAGCTGTCAGTTAAGAAGACTTGTATTTTAATTGTATTGTAGGGGTGCAGGGGAGACTCCCTGTGTTCCTCTAGTCTAGCAAATGATCAAATAAGCGTCAAACTGTTTGACAAGAGAAAAAAACAAAAGGAGGTTTAATAAGAACACATATACCTTCTGCATACATGGGAAAAACCCAGTACAACCAAGTAGTTGACCCACATGGCTTCAGTCACCACCTTAAATAACTTCAGCCAAGACAAAGGACATGGGGAGGGGTAAACTTGCCACTATGCAGATTAATTACTGCCTTGAGGCTGGTAGAATTTGGAGAGATTAGCTCTTCCCACACTGTGCAGGAGACATCCTTACAAGGGGAGATTTTCCCTTTATACATGTGAATGCATCTTACAAAAGGACAGCCTCCACCCAGCTTCATGTCCTTCCAGTGAAACAATCTTGTTTTGCCAAAGAGGTATGTTTTGAGGGTGACAGATTCTTGCTTCCCTCTAGTATACACAACAATGAAGAAGTCTACTTGTATAACCAAAATACATTTTAGAAGATTTTACTTTTGTTTTAAGGAAAGGTACAGGAATGAAGGCGAGTAGGCAGCCAGGGAGGAAGAGAAAGGAGGAAGAAGCATGTTTATTTTATTATATTTTAAATTAAGTTGTTCACACTGACTGCCCACCCCACCCCTCCCCAATCCCCACCCAGGACTCAAACCCAGGGGTATGTGGCCTGTACTCCTTCGGAGGCGTACTCCTGTACCCCTTCCTAACTGCTGCTCCATCAGGTTGCGCCAGATTTTACTTTTTAATAAAATAAAATAGCAGAGAGGACTTTCTTCTCACCTGCTGGGCATCAGCCAGGTCCCTGTTCGATTTTCACAGCCTGGTGCCTTCCCCAAATGCACTCAAACATCCCAGTGTCTTCCTGTCCATCTCAGCCTCACCCCATCCACTTTAGAAACCCAAGGACAACTACGTCTACTACTGGGATGGATTCAGAAATAGATATGTCACCAAGCAGGAAGGTCATTAAACACAGACACACACACGCACACACACCACATGGCAAGGAGGGGCAGGCTGAGGAAGCTGTTTGGAAAGGTAACCACCGAGGACAATGCTATCCTCCCAGTCTATGGCATTCTTGCCAAAAGTCACTCTGTTTCTCCTACTAAATTTTAGGAGAAGGTTCAATTTTAATAAATAATAAATAGCATACTCATTTTGTTGGGAGCTCCCCGGGGCTAGTTATATTATCAAGCCATACTCATTTATCCATTTTCAATCATTTATTCCTCTTCCTTGCTAGAACTATTTCAATTTTTTTTTCTCAAACAAAAGTCATTTCAGAAAAGCAATTGACTACACCACAGTTCTCAATTCTACAGAAAGTCTAATTTTTCTGAAAGACAGCTTCTTTAAAAAGAAAGGTTCTCACCAATTTAGCTTTCCAAAGCAATGAGAACTTCCACTCTTATTAAATAGCTAGTGCTTTGGCAAGAGCTCTGTGTCAATAGGAAGGTACTTATAATATTTAAATTCACTTCATTTATGGGCTTTTTTTTTTCTTTAGCAGCTAATGGATATTCCCTTTACCCTCTGCTTGATTCCCCAAGTCTGATGTGCTAAAGTAAAATTATGCATACATGAATAATTTGCAGACATTAGATTTTAGAATTGCTCTGAAATGTGTTACCATGCATATTAAACATTTTGGAGAGATACTTATCAATTTAGCGGCTTCCTGAAAGGGAGAGCTTCAATTGTGAGACATGATAGAAATGAATTCCTTTATTTCTTCTCCTCTTTGTTTTTTTAAAGGAGAGGAGGAAGAAGCATTATTTTTAAAAGAAGGAATGAAGAGAAGGAATAAGCATCTCTACTTTATTTATTTTGTGCATTCACCCAGGCCCCAGTCCTTGAAATTTACATGGTCCGCACACCAGCATCTCAGCTGCCTGAGCCACAAGGACACGCCCCTTTATTTCCATAGTTAAATCTATGGTGCTAATGACACAATTTTAATAAATATGAGTCTACTTCACATTTTTCCCTTTATTGTTAATATAGGTAAATGCATGCTTTCAAAATAGACATCTTTTCCAAACTTGAACAAAAGCTAGGTAAAATGCTAGACAAACTTCTTCGGCATTGTTTTAATAGTGGTTCCGAAAGCAACATGTGATCTCTCAAATGCTTTTCCTCGTCTTAACAGAGGCCGCATTTTATAGAGCCTCTTCCACAGCAGAAGCCGACCTTAGCAGGCAGAGCTGGCATTCACAGGGCTTTGCGTTGAGCCCCCACTACCGTCACAGCTTGGTCAGGTAGGTCATGGGGATGCAATTACTGCTTCTGCCCCAGAGTGAGGCTGGGAGTCTCTGGAACCTGCCCAAGGTTCAAGCACCGATCGAGGGCAATGGAGAAGAGGTTTTGAGTAGAAAAGGGTTTGAAGAAGAAGAGTGAGAAAATCAGACTTGGGCTAAAAGGTGGAGGAAAAGCTAAGCAGCAAGAAAACTATTTTGGCTTTGCCACTTCCGGTAGCAAAGGCAGACTCTGGCAACTCTTCAGAGAGCAATGATGATGAGTCAAAGTCTGAATGACGGGGACGATACCATGCAATGGGCACACGGCAAAGCAACGCTGACAAGACACTGATGGTAGGGGAAAAGGGACACATCCAAAAACATATGGTGAGCTCTCATTAGGAGTTAGACACCACGCTTGGCACTTCAGATACAAAAGAGAATAAAGAAAACAAACCCTTGTCAAGTGGAAGGAAAACACATAAATAGGCAAACACAATAATACCAACCACGCTGTTTCCTAGGTCACCACTCAGTTTGAACACGGCCATATTTGCAGGTACAGGGGTGACCACTTGGACATATATTTTTACAGAATGTAATTCAAACGAGTGATCAATTATGGGAAGGAAATGAAAGGGAAGCTATCCTGAGAAAGTGGGGAGACTTGCTTAGATGGTCAGGAAATGCTCCTCTGAGAGACTATCAGAGTCCCAAAAGATACGAAGGCCAGGACTCATGACTGTTTCTCAAGAATCTTAATTCAAGGTAGTCAGTGTGCCAAAGTGGCGCATTTTGGGGTGACATATTCTGAACCCGACAGTGGGTCACGACCTAACATCTAACACGCAGTGGAGCAATACTCCAACTACCATGCTGGCACTCCAGAGCGCCCCTGGGGGGGCCAGAGTCCGGATCAGGTGGGCGGAGTAGATCCCAACATCCTCCCTTGGGCCAGTATTGGACTGTGCGTGGGTATACAGGGCTGCCCCGGTGACATGAGGATATTCCAAAGTCCCCAGTGCTGTCCATCACTGAGCTAGGAAGTCCCCCAGTGGAACTCCAGCCCTCGAATCTCTAGATAGTAGCCTACAGAAGCCCGCAGTTGCTACTTGAAAAAAGACTTTCCTTACAGAAGACTCCTTCACTTGGACCCCACCTACCACCAGAAAGTGTCATCAGCCAACATTCATGCCATTCCCTACCTGACTTGACTTCTCCTGAGTTCCCAGGTTGAGCTTCAGAGGTGGGTGTATTTGGTGGTCCCTCTGCATGGCCTCTATCTGACTCATTGCGTCTAAAAAATGAATAGAAAGTGAAGAAGACTGGAATACTACCAAGCTGTAAAAAAAATATGAAACCCTGCTGCTTGCAATAACATGGATGGAACTAGAGGGGATTATATGTATGAAATAAAGCAGAAGGATAAAGATAAATACCAGATGATTTCATTCACATGTAGAATGAAGGTTAGAGGTGGTAGGGAGGGTGGGGTGGGAGCAAAGACTAGTGGGGGTTCAGTGGACAGTGGAGGACTATTAGAAATTTGGTAATGTGTTTGGTGTGTCATCATATCTTTGATGAAGAGTGAACTTGCACATCTAAAACTTACGAAGTGTTATAAATTAATGTTACTCCATTTTTTAAAATTTAAATAAAAACGAAAAACCAAACTAAACCCTGATTTCATGATTTGCTCCTAATAAAACTTTGGTGAGTTACTTAAGATTTCTAAGAGTCTCCTGGTCCTCTTGAGTGAAATAAGGGTCATTAAATGCCCATCTTTAGGATCCTGGGTTAGGCCTAGTACCATAGAGGCTCCTATCATTCTATTACCAGTGTCACCGAGGCTCCTCCTTTTGCTAGGCAGTGCCCTTGAGACGGCTCCTGAGCCCTGAAGGGCTATCAAACCTTGATTTAATGTGCTCGGCAAGGCTACAGTAAAGCTATCTAACAGGTTACATAATTATTCTTACTTACTTACACAAATAAGAGGCTGGGCTGGTAAAACTATACAGTTACTGGTAAAATTGGGATAAAGGAGACAGAATAAATGTTTCAGTAACAGATCTTATTAGGAACATTTTAGTCCAATGTTTCTGCCATGCACACTAACTTCTGAAAGTATCAACTTCATTTATGATTGATCAGTATATTTCTAGCCTTTTCCTAAAGGTGTGCATCTTCGTCATACCGGCACAGAAGAGGCTGGGAGGCCTTACAAAGAAAACATATCTCCACATGGTGGTGGAACATTATCAGCCATTGCTGGTGGAAAAAGCAACTTTTCACTGAGTATCTCTGGAATGTCCCCTCCCTGAGCCCTGACAGATAGCAAGAAGGAGGTACCCAACTATACCCCTTTTCAGCAGGAAGTAGTTACTGAAATTAAACGATGTCCCTTCTCCCTAGATGATTTTAGGTCCCAATTCCTTGAGGAGGAAATGCTAAGCAATAAGTCAGTCATGAGTGGGGAAGCAGAGGGGAAGGGAACAGAATCAGTCCTCCAATCAAAAGGCAGCAGACCATGAAATGGCACAGATCTGAAGTCCTTCAATCAATTTAAAAGGGGAACCACTAATGGACCAATCAAAATCCTTGTCCTACCTTGACACCCCTCGGCAGGGATGAGGACCATCAGACTCTTTAAAAATCTCAGCCAGAAGATCCCCATGGCCCATTCCCCATTTGGAATATGGCCCACCCTTATATTATCTTATAGGGTATACCATCTTCAATAAATCTCACTTGCTTTGCTAACCTAACTGGCTGCACTACCTTTATTTCCAGACCATGTGGCTCTGAAGAAATCTCCTCCTGGACTCACAATAACCCTGAAGTGAGACCCTAAGACCCTAACACTTTAATCTGTGTAATAAAGATCAAGAGTCACATAGGAATAGAAAAAGAAATGTATTCTTTGGCCAAAGAGGAAAAGAGTTCCAGCTCAAAATGCCTCTTCAACCCCTCACTACGTGGGAACAAGGTTTTGTGCTTTTCGCAAACGAAGGGGTGGGAAGGGGTGAGGTTTAGGTCTCTGACACCTACAGACTTCTGGGAATGGGGGCAGAGTATTCCAGGACCAGGGACCAAACCCACCTCCAGTCCTAATTGGTCTGAAGCAGAGCTGTCATGGTGTTGAGGGTGGGGACTTACTGTATCCTTGACCTTAGTCTCCTCTTTCCTCAGGTTTGTCAGGCTGATTCCCATAGTGGAGAACTACACTTGAGCCTCTATTATTTCCTGATCTAAGGTTGGAAGCTCCACTGTCCTCTGTAACCTGCCAGTTAGGCAGCTTTGGTGACTCCTAAAAGGAAGTACAACTGAATCATAGGTGAGCTTTGGTGTCACATCTTGAGGTAACAGCCAAGCATCAGGTGACCGTTCCTGCAGTCAGGCTGTGGCTCATCTCCAGGCAGACAGCAGCCCCACGCCAGGAGAGCGATATCTGCCCGGTGCTGCAGAACTGCGAGCTCTGTGCCTCCCGGAGCCTGAGGCCTAGCAGCCACCTTGGCAATAACCATTGGTGTGTCAATGAGGAGGCAGGGCTGCTGTGGAACCCTCCTGGGTGTCAGGCCAATAAGAGCCCTGCAGTGCCCTGTACCGTGGGGGTGAAGTCAAATAAGGATGGAGACTGGAAACCTGTGAGGAACATGAGAAGATTCCAGAAAATGTTCTGAAGAGTCCTGGGAGATTTCCTGGGCAAGCCCGGGCCAATGCCAACCTGAAGGGTGTTCCTCGGCCAATTACCCTCCTGTGGATGGCACTTGTGATCATTTCCAGGGCAGTTTCCCAGGGAGTAGCCATTTTTTGAGGAGCTATAATGTGGTTGGAGGGAGAGCCCAGGAATCTGGGCTCAAATCCAGTTCTCCACTTACAGGTGAGTGTCTGTCCTGAGGGACTCCCTTCCCTCCCTGAGTCTCAGGACTCAGCCCTGAAAGTGTTCCCCCACCAGCCAGACGGCAGTGCCCAACAAGTAAGATGGTGGTGCCCACCAGCATGGGGATTGTTCGAGGAAGTCACATCCAAGTGGGAGGGGCAGAGGAAAGAGTCCCACATGATTCACGTACGACCACCAATTTCCTGCCTGCCTTTGGGACAAATGAAAAATAAGTGAAAATCGATGGTAGAAGCAAAGCTTTTGGTGTCTTATCGGGATTCTGAAGCAGAGAGGCCTGGGGCTGGCTGAGTTATGTCTGTGGTGATCGTTTTTTTCTGCAAAAAAGCATAGGGCACCCAGAGAAGGGGTGGACATGTGACATGTCCGACCCCCAACAGCCGCCAGGAGGAAGGCTTCCCAGACGGCAGCACTGGGTAGCTTTCTGTGGCCAACATCTGACAGAACTGAGAAGAGAGGTGGTGGGCTTTTGTGTTTGTTGTTGTTATTAGTTTGGTTTGGGTTTTTTTCCCCCGAACCAGGTCCTTGAGCTTCACGTGATCCGCACCTCAGCTTCCTTGAATGCCTGAGCCATGAGGGTGCGCCCAACAGTAATTTCTCTCTAAATCCTGAAACCTTGTTTTTTTTTTTTTTTTTTTTTTTTTTTTTTTTAAGAGAAGAAGGAAGGGAGAGGAGGTTGAATCATTTTAAGGAGGAAGAAGCACATTTATTTATGTGTTTATTTTGGTTGTTTCCCCTGGCGCAAATGCTGAAAACTCAGGGTCTTGGCTTTAGGTGGTCCACAGCATAGCTGGCTTAGCGCCTGAGCCACCAGGGCACACCTCTAAACCCCAAGGAAATAATTTGCTTCAAAGTAATAGAGAACTGGAAGTGGGAGGGTGTACACTAGGCTGGTCTGGATGCATCTGTGATTGGTACGTGGGGGATATTTTTTCTCCCCTCAACTCCCAGGCTTCACATAGCTTGCACCTTAGCCACTGAACCACAGGAATGCAGTAGGATATATTTTTTTCAACCAATAAATATTTGGGTTTTTTTGTTTTAACTTTTTTTTTTTTAAGGAAAGGTACAGGTAGGAAGAAAGAGGCAGAAGCACTTAATTTTATTTACTTGTTCACATTGGTTGTTCCCCTGAGCCCTGGGTCACAAACCTGGGTCCTTGGGACGTATGCGGACTGCACTGGCCAGAGACAACAGACTTAACTGCTAAATCACCAGGGTGTGCCGTTATATGCTTCTTAGGATTTTGAATTCACACCTCAGTCTGTGCATTTCGCACCACACCCACAGCCAGGGTTCTAGTACCAAAGGTTGTTTTTGGATAATAAAAAAGTCATATATAAAATACCCAAAATGTGTCAAAAGTCTTTTTAAAGTTAATATTCTTTAACTAAGCACTTCCACTTTTAGGAATTTAGCATAGAGATGTAATGCAGTAAGTGGGAAGAGTGTATAATGGTGAAAAAATTAAAAACCAAAATATCTAGCGATAAGAAACTGCTTAAGAATTATAGTAGGACCATTCAACAGATTTCTAGGTAGCTTTTTTTTTTTAATGATATGAAAACAAAAAAATTAAGAAAAATTAGCTGTATTTCAAATTACAAACAAATAAGTTTCCTCACATAAAAAAAAAACACTTCAGATTAACAATGCACATAAAAAAAGCAAAGAATATGAAAAGAAATGTGTGGAAGATAAATAAGGACCACAGTTTGGTAACATATCTTACTGGGAATGCAAACGGACACCTGTGTGGAGAGGATGTAGCCACCGCTACGCCTGTGTTACAGAAATCTCTGTTGCTGAATGGACCCAGTAATGCCACATCTAGCAACTTACGCAGTGTGCGTAAACCAAAGATGAGCAGAGTTATTCACTAAGCATTACTTGTGATAGCAAAAGACTGGACACAACCTAAAGTTCCATCGGTGAGAGACTGGTTAAATAAAATGGGAGGAAACACACTCAGCAGAAGCTTGCACAGACATCAGAACCCACCCTGAAGAGATGAGCACCACAACCCCTTCCAATCCTAACCCAAGCCTGAGAGCCCACAAGGAGTGGATTTGGGGTTCAGCAGTCAACTCCAGAGTCCCAGGGACACAGACACCTCAAATAGAACTTAGGGACATATAAACATTGACATTTCTTTCTTTTTTTTTTTTTTTTTTGAACAGAGGAAAGAAGAGGAGAAAAAAGCATCTTTACTTATTTAGGTTTTTCACCCTGGCCCTGGGTCGCAAACCTGGGTGTTTGGCTCTACACGGCCTGCACGCCAGGGTCTCAGCTAGCTGAGCCACCGTCGCTCCTGAAGTCAATTTTTATAACAGGGAAAGATGGATACTGTACGCTGTTATGTGGGGGGAAAAGTCACATAATATTATGAAGGCATTGCGCACACTCCTGGTAGCCAGGTGTCTAAGTTGCAGACTATCAAAGCCATGGCCCCAGGTTCAAGACCCAGGGCTGGAAAATATATATATATATATATATATATATATATATATATATATATGAAATATAAAATGCTAGTAAAGCATGACCTCATTTCCATGTAAATATATATATGTTAGTGTATGAACAGGGAAAAAACATGGAAGAGTATACACCAAGTCACAAAAGCAGTTAAGTACCTACTGGGTGCTGGGTGCTGAGAACAAACTGATGTAAGAAATTCGAATGTCAAATTTCATGAAGGAAGAGAACTCTTTCGTTTTGTTCTATTGCAGCTCCAGAGTCTGGCACAAAATCAGCAGTCAATAAATATGCATGGGTAGGAGGAAAGGAGGAACAGAAAGGAGGACGGCAGGGAAGGAGGAAGGAAGAAAGGAACGGAGGGACAGAGTAGCTCACTTCTGCTGGCAGCTAGCACAGACTGCAGGTGACAAGCAGATGACTTCTTAAGAAAGGAGAGTGCCAGAAACTCCAGGAGAAAAGGACTCTGAGCCAGTAGGGACTCTGCATAAACTCTCTCATCCTAATGTCATTTTTTCAAAAGAAGTCAGTTACAAAGTCATGGTCATGAAGTCCATTTTCAAACGTAAAGCTTATTCACTTACAGAGAGTCCTCTTCTTCCAGACAGCACATGGCCCCATGAATGAGAACCAGATTATTCAGTCCTGGTAACGAATACCTCCAAACTGAATCTCAGAGAGCTAGAAACTCTTGGGAAAGGACAAATTTTTCTCAATTTCCTAGGAAGAGTGACTTCAGACAACTCAAAGGTGACACCCAATGTCACTATGGGGAACTACACAGAAATCCTAAGTAGCGATTCCAGAAGACCTGTTGTCCCAGAACTCAAAATCGAGCTCAGGGTAAGAGGAGGGCATTCCTCTCAGGATTGCTGTAGGGTGTTTCTGCCTGAATAAGCTGTCAAAAATTTCATGATCTGGTTTATTCTCTGATTCCTTGCTGATAACATTCCTTTAACTGGTCACTTCTAACAACTTTCGGAAGACTGCCATTTGTGAAGAGCCCTAGACCTGGGTAGGAATCTCTGCTGCCCTGTGCACATACCTTTAACCCCTGAACTTCAGCTTTCTCACTTGCAAAATGGAAATGAGGAAGCTGTCACATAATGACGATAAAGCCTTTGCAAGTTTGCCATGTAGGTGAAATGAGATCAGCTCCATGCACACAACAAAACTGAAAATGCTCAGCAAGGGTTACTAATATTTACTAAGCCCTTACTAAACCTTTTACATGTCCTGCCGTTTTTCGTGTTTACAACAACCCTATGAGATAGCTAACACTTCTGTCCCTGTTGTGTAGGTAGGAAACAGGTCCAGAAAGGGTGGTCAAGGTCACTCACTAGTTAAGTATTCCACTGGGATGCCAGTGACTTCAGAGAGCCCACTCGGTGTCACTAGTCCACAGCGGTTCTGGTGTATTACTCTTAAGCCTCCTTAAGGGTAAGCGTACCCAGTTAAAAAATGGACAAAGGGTCAGAACAGACATGTTTCCAAGGAAGAGATACCAGTGGTCAGTAAGCAGAAGAAAAGATGCACAACATCATCAATAGTTATCGGGGAAATTCACATCAAAATCACAGTGAGCTACCACTTTACAGCCACCAGGATGACCACTAAAAACAAATAACGACAACCCCAAACCTAGAAAATAATGTTACCACAAGGATCTTGGGGTTTCGTTCCTGGGTTCTTGTGAGCCTGAGAGACTTCATTTGACCCATCCACTCAGGGTACAATGAAGGTAACACAGCCATTTGGAAGCAAAAGTGAGACTTATTGAAGACAGCACACCCTTTAAGAGATAGGACAAGGAGGGTGGGGGCATATTCCAAGAAGGGGGAACAGGCCATGAGGAGCTCTGGGCTGAGGTCTTAGGAGTCTACTAGCCCTTATCTTGCCCAGGGGTGTCCTAGTGGACCCGTTACTGGAGGACGTCAGACTGGCACCACTCATGGTCTGTCGCCTTTCTGACAGGAGTTCTGTCTGTTCTCTCCCCTGCTTCTGCTGGAGAGGAGACAGACACATTGGAACCCTTGTCCATCACTGGTGGGAATGTTAAACATACATCATTTTGGAAGGCAAAGTGGCAGTTCCACTCCTACATGTACACCCAGGAGAATTAAAAACATAGATCCACACACAAAAATAAGTGTGCACAGAAGATCACAGCCACTGGGCTCAAATCACTGAATTGCTGTGTTCATAGCCAAAACATGAGGATCACCTAAATGCTCACCGGCTGCCAGAGAAAACGCGGAGAATCCATATAATGGACTATTCTTCCACGACAAAACGAAATGAACTTCTGAAACATGTTAAACACTGATGAATCACTGTGATACTGTGATTTACAAGAAATACAGATTTGGTCAGACCAAATGATGAGAAGTAATGATTTGGTCTTTCTCCACAGTTCCTGGCTCCTTGGACTTTCCTAAGTATCTTGTGAGTAATGTGTCTTTTGTGATGTTAATGGGGCACCTTTTGAACCCCAAACCAGGATGGGGGTTGGTTCCCCAGAGAACCAACCACGGGATTCCAGAATTGGGACCTCCAATCCCACCCCAAACCTCTGGGGCCGGAAGAGGGGCTGGAGACAGAGTTCAATCTCCAATGGTCTTGTAAGTAATAAAGCCTCCATAAAATCCCAAAAGGACATGGGTTGCAGAGCTTCTGGGCTAGTAAGTAGGTAGAGATTTGGGGAGGGAGACAGGTCTGGAGAGGGCCTGGAAGTGCAGGGCCTTTCCCACACCATGTCTGTGCATTTCTCCTGTCTGGCTGTTCCTGAGCTATACCCTTATCTTTGTGAGCAGCTGTAAATTGAATAAACCTGAAGAGGGTGTCCTGGAACCTCTGACGTATATGCCAGTTAGTCAGAAGCACAGAACTGGACTCTGAAGGGGAGGGAGGTCTTGGGAGACCCTCTGCCTGTGGAATCAGATGTTCTCATCAGCAGCAGTGTCAGAATTGAGCTGAATTCAGATGAATTCTCGACATCCTGCTGGTGTCCAAGAACAGCTTGTTGGTGTGAGGAAGCCTTCACACACACCCACATTGGAACTGGACCCAAG
This sequence comes from Solenodon paradoxus, assembly GCA_004363575.1. Classification (NCBI taxonomy): domain Eukaryota; kingdom Metazoa; phylum Chordata; class Mammalia; order Eulipotyphla; family Solenodontidae; genus Solenodon; species Solenodon paradoxus. The sequence continues at coordinate 8,055 of RJWH01005687.1, read as the reverse complement.
GACCCTTTCAACCATGAAGACATGATGCTGAGTGGGAAAAAAGTCACAGAAGACCACACAGCGTATAATTCCACTTACCTGAAAGACCCAGAACAGGCAAATAGGGACAGAAAGTGAACTGGTGGTTGCCAGGGGCTGGGTGATGGTGTTGGGGGTAAATAGGGAGTGACTGCAAATGAGTTGATTGTTTTGGGAGGGTTTTTTGCTTGTTTGGTTGGTTGATTTTTGGAGATGAAGAAGAAATGTTCTAAATTTCATCGCGGGGATGGCTGCCGAACTCTAAATATATTTTTAAAAACCTGTTAATTGTTCACTTAAAATGGGTGCTATGGTATATGAATTATTTCTCAATAAACCTGTTTTTACAGAAAAGATTCAACGTCTAAGTAAAACTTTTCTTAAAGAAAGGTACAGGCGGAGTAAGGCAAATAGAGGCAGACAGGCAGGAAGAGGGAGGAAGAAGCACTTTCTTTTGTTTAGTGGTTCATGTTGGTTGTTCCGCTTGGTCAGTCCCAGGACACAAACCCAGGTCCTTGGGATGTACATGAAGTGTGCCCACCCCGTGCCCAGCAGCTACTCCACCAGGGCATGCCTGTGTAAGTAAGTGTTAAGCCTTCTGCATGTGTTCGCACCCACATGCAGCAATGCTACCAAGAGACAGTCAGTCTGTAGTCAGGGACATAGTATTGACCCCATGAGAGAAACCAGTTGAAAGGCTAAGGACTCACCAACAACCCAACTCATTCATCTGTCAGACCCTGTCAGCTGCCTGGGGTCTGAGGGGCTGGGCAAAGCTTATTTGGACCCTAGTGGTAGGTCTCTCTTCTCCATACTTCAGTTAAATTGCTCACAGCCTGTCCTGATTGCTGTTGGCAGAGGGGTATCAAATCCAGTGGAAGTTCTGCAATGTTAGTGCTTTCCAGAACGGCTCAAACTGTGGATAATGAAGTAGCTGCATCCCAGTTCTTTGGCCCATCCTGTCCTGTTTCTAGCCAATAGTTTCTCCAGGGCTCTCAGCCACTGGAAGAAAGAGAAGACATGGCTTCAGCCTTACCCAGTACCACCTCCTCTTCACCATCAATTTACCTGCCAGACCATAGTCCAGCTCAACATTAAGACCCTCCTCCCCAGAGCTCCAACAAGCCCACCAGTGTCTTAGTCCCTTCCAGCTGCTGTAACAAAATACCGCTGCCAGTTAGCTTACAGACAACAGAAAGGCATCACTCCCGGTGCTGGAGGCTACAAGTCTGAGGCCACGGGCAGCGCAGTCAGGTAAGGGCTATCTCCTGGGCTGCAGGCTTCTCACATCCTCATATGGCAGGAGAAGGGACTCTTACAAACAAACAAAACAAAAAAAGGTTCTCATTAAAATAATGGGAAATATATTCCCAAATTTTCAGATTACATGACTAAGATCAACTTTCTCTCTCTGAAACGATCAGTGTTTAAAAGGACCCTGCCCATTTCCTATCTCGTAGGAGGACTGATGAAAACAGTTCATTATGAACCAGTTTGTAAGGACACAGTCAAGTACCATGGCTGATTGCTCCAATGTTTCTAATTATGTTCATCAGATCAATTATAATTAAAAAAAAAAAAAAAAGGAGACAGGAAGTCTCTGGAGCCTCTTCTATAAGGGCACTAATTCAGTTCACAAGGGCTCAACCTCAAGACTTAAAATCTCCCAAAGCCCCACCTCCTAATACCATCACTTTTAGGGGTTAGGATGTCCACATCGGAACACACATTCAGACACACACATTCAGGGGGGACACACTCATTCAGATGGTAACAACAAAAGCAGGAAGTGGAGACTGCTTTTGACTTAGTGAAGTTTTCACCTTGTCTTTCCCCAAACCTCCCACTTCCTATGAGGAGAAGGCAAGGACCCCGTGTCACACATCTTCAGGGGTCACCAGCTGTAGTTCTGGGATGGCTGCCCTTGGAAATAGGGCAGACAGCCTCCAAAGCTGAGCGCTGCAGTTCTGGGGGAGGAAAAGGATGCCTGTGTTCCTCTCATCTTTTCAAGTCTTCTCCACTTCCCACAGTGGCATCGGCCACACGGCCAGGGGCTCTGTGAACCATGCAAGTATTTGTCCCCGAACAGAACTATAAGCAATTTGAAGGCAGGAATGATTATAAGCCAATGGAGTGGCAGGCTGAAAACAGCCCTCCAAAGACATCTGCATCCTAGTCCCCAGAACCTGGGAATGACACCTTACACGGTAAAACATTCAGTCATTTTCCATGTATCCCTTTGCTCATCGTAATAAAGTCCCAATGGTCAAAATATCAGACAGATAACACCCAATAATTGTATAAACAAAATAAGACTGAGAAATGATATGACTTTAAAGTAAAGTCCACTTAGGGGCACACCCAACCCAGGCACTACGCCTCTGGATGAGGCACAGACCATGTAAAGCCCAATGACCTAGGATTGTGACCGGGGCTGGGGGAACAACCAAAACAAATGCACAAATAAATGAAAGTGCTTCCTTTCCCTTCTCCCTCCCTTCATTCAACCACCCCATCCCATTCCCACCTTCCTTCCCTCCCTCCCTCCCTTCTCCCTCTCTCCCTACCCTCCTCTCCCCTCCTCTTCCTTCCTTCCTTTCTTCCCCGCTAAGTTTTTTCCTCCTCTCCCTTCCTTGATTAAAAAAAAAAATTTAAAATTTTTTTCATCTAGGGAAGGAACTGTCTTTGCGAGTAAAGATAAATGGTTAAAAAGTGAACTTCTTCCTTTTCAGCCTTAGGGTCATATGGCACCAAAGCTTCAAGGAGGGGTCAGATACCCAGAAAAGAGATAGAGAAGAAGCTAGGTTTTCTGAGGGACTCCTGAAGGGAGAGGATAAGGGGCTGGGCTAAGAAGAGAAGAGATAAGAAACCAGTAAGATGGAAAACTATGCACCGCGTAATTTGACCACTCTCGGTATCCCCTAAGATCTCCACTTGGTTGGCTGCTGTGGAAACTGCAAAGGCAGTTGGATTCACATTGGTCTGACATAGTGTGGGGAAGGGACAGCACATAAATAAACCAGAACACAAGGAGAGGTAGGGGGAGGACAGGAAAATGTAAATCTCCTGGAAGGAAGCAGAAATCAAAGGGAAGACAGGATTTCCACAGGCCCTGGGGTATAGGATAATCATGTCCAAGACTATTTCATATTTTACCTACATCTGTTGTGGTAGGGATGTCCTCGGATGGCACTTGAGTTATACAAATCAGTTATATAAATCTGTTCTAGATGATCTCTTATTCAACCATGACAATCAATGACTTGGGAAACATGTCAATTGCCAGAAACAGGCATGAAGAAGGAATAGACTTCTAAAATAAGCTGATAAGTATTAAAGAAACTTAAGAGACTTGACACTGAGACTTCATCTCTACCCACTACAAATTCCATGTCCAGATGATTTTACCAGCGAACTCTGCCATTCAAGAAAAAATAAGTAAATAAAAATTTGAGCCCAAGGAAGAGACAAAGCTACTAGAAAAGAGAATGTTTTCCCAAACCAGGAAAAATGAACACAAGAAGATTATATACCCATTTCACTTACAAATGTAGATGCCAAAATACTACATGACCTTGAACCATCCTTGCATCCTTAGGAGGATTTAAGAAAGATTGGTGTTAGTTTTTTTTCGGATGTTTGATAGAATTCACCCATGAAGCCACTTGGTCCTGATTGTTCCTTTGTTGGGAGGTTTTGATTACTGATTCAATCTCCTTATATGTTATTAGTCTGTTCAGGTTTCCTATTTCATCCCAGTTCAGAAAATGTGATCTATATCTATACAATCAAATATTCAGACTTAAAAAAAAGAAGAAAACTCTGTCATTTTCAACAATATGAGTAAATGTTACGATAGGTAAAATAAGCCAAATGCAGAAAGACAAATACCGCATGAGCTTACTTAAATGTGGGGCCTAAAATAGTCAAAATCATAGAGGCAGAAAGCAGATGGCGATTAGCAAGAGCTAAGGGTAGAAAGAAATGGGGAGATGTTGGTCAAGGGATACAAAGTTTCAGTTACACAAGATAAATAAATTCTGGGTATCTCAAGTACAACACAGTGACTCTCATTACTGCATTATGGCGGCCGAGTGGCCTAGTGCGTAGGTCCAGCAGTGCAGTCCGCACATGTCCCAAGTCCAGGTTCAAAACTTAGACCCGGGGAAACAACCAAGACAAACAACTAAATAAAATAAATAAAGTACTTCATCCCCCTTTTTTCCTGCCTGCATCTGTCTTCATTCCTGCCTGCACCTTTCCTTTAATTAAAAAAAAACAAACAACACAACACAACAAACTGTATTATATATTTGAAAACTGTTGAGGGTAGATCTTAATTGTCCATACCGCCACCAAAAAAAAAAAAAAAAAAAAAAGAGTAAATAGTCAGATGATGGGTATGTCAATTAGCTTAATTACAGTGATTATTTCCTAATAAATGCATATATCAAATCATTAATTGTATATTAAGCATCTTAAGTATATATAATTTCCAACTGTCAACTACATCTCAATAAAGTTTTAAAATAAGGAAATCCTGTAGAAAATGAGTCAAATAAAACCAACCAAGTATTAAGAAAATAGTCTATCATAGGGTTAATCTCCAGAATGCAAGGATAGCTCAATTTAAGAAACGTTATTGTTGTAATTCATCCCATAGGCAGGTTAAAAGGCTAAGTCATAGGTTTAGCACAGTTCATGTAGAGAATGCATGAATTCAAGAGTATTACCCAGAGTGGAAGAAGAAACGTGGTGCCCCCTTCTATAATTACATCATGGACGTGTTCATTTAACAGACACTGACGGACTCTCATGCACCAAGCACTCCGCTAGATATGCTTCTGCAGTGGTTCCCTTTAGCCCACATGATGGCCTTGGGCATTGGGCTCTGTCTCACCCCATTTTACAGAAGCTACCATAAAGCACACTTCCACTGGGAGCCATCTGGTCCTGAAGCCAGTCTCTCCCTCTCTGAAAAACAATTGCCCCGACTCTGCCCCGGGCCACAGGCTGGTCTGTGAGTTTACTGCTCTATGTGGACAGCCTCTGCAGGGCCTCATCCCTACTCCACGTGCCGAGATACACCAACCAGTGAAACCGGGCCTGGAAATCAGAGAAGAGGAAGCATGACAGACTGGGCCTTCAGCGGTGCCCTCTTTCTCATGAGAACACCTGGTTCCAGGCAACCCAACTTTATTATTTATAGCTTTCCTTTCCCCAGCTTGAGGGGGTGTTCTGTGTGTGGTGCAGCCTGCTGGATGATTCATTTAGGGACTGAAAAGCTGAATGAGCCTGAGTGAGCTGCCAGGAAGAAGTGAAACTACTCACCTCCGCTGCACTAGCGGCCCCGCACATCACCCCGGGGAGAGGCCCCAGCAAATTCCCGGCTCTTAGCAAGGCCTATTCTGAGGGGCTCCATTCTTCACAACCTTCTCACTGCACACACTACGGTGTCCGGGCTTTCTGGCCATGCCAATCTATCACAGACACCCGGTTCCCATGCCAGCTCTGCCAATGACTAGTTACATGATGTCCAGCAGGTTATGGAACCTCCTTCTGTGCTTCTGTTTCCTCATACGGGAAGTGAAATCAGTAAAAGCACCTGCTTCATAGGGCTGTTACAGGAATAAACACAATGACAAATGCGAATGGCTTAGCGAAGTGCCACATACCCATTGCAGGTTAATCACACGTTAGCAGTAATGGTGGAGACACTGCTGCTAGCCCTGCTGCTGCCATCACGAACACTGCCACTACTATTATTCTCACTGCTGTCCCCCCATCTAAGGAGAAAGCAGAGCGCAGGTGGTGTCGGCAGCTCTCACAGAACCCTTTCATTGCTTCAAAGGCTTCATAAGCACTTTTCTCCCCCCCGCGCCGTCTCGAACCCAGGTCCATAGGCTCTTTAACCACTGCACCTTAGTTCCCGCGCCTTAGCCGCTGAGCCACAGCGGAACTCCTGATAGGGACGTTAATGGTCTGGTAGTCCAGTCTCCCAATTCATGCCTGACCCTGCCAGGCTGCCGTAAACGCCATTCTCTTTCATCAGGTGCCCCAGTCCACGTTTCGGACTGTCAGAAAGTGCCACTTTGTTGTTGAGCACATTCGGAGGTGCTTCCTGAACAGAACGTGTTCATTTACCCATCCTCATTCACCTTCTCCCTCCTCGACTGGGCTTTCTGTCCCAGGAAGCTGACCAGTGTGGACTGCATCACAGGTGGCTGATCCCGGACCTCTTGCTTACAGTTGGGCTAACTGGCTGGAGAGCAGAGCACAGGAGGAAAGAGTTGGGGTAGTAATACCCCAGCTCCCTTCCAGCCAAGACTCGCCATGCTGGCTGTGTTTTTCTGCCCAAGGCCACAGCTCTTACAAGACAGCCCTTTCCTACATCAGTCCTGGTTCTCTCTGGGTTCTGGTAACTGATTTCTGTGGGCTCCTTCAGTCTTAGGGGCAGTGAAGTCTTCTGGCTTTGCTATTTGGGGTGCTTTGCCCTCTTTTGTTGTTTTTACTTAACTTTGCCCACAGTTTTATAAAAAAATCTTTATTTGAACATTCTGTTTCCTCTGAGCCCTGCCTGATACACTTCCTCAGTCTGCATTTCCCCATTCCTCTTCTTATAAATTCCATGTCCGGTAGAGATCCATCTGGCTCTGAGGGAACTGATACTTCTTTGTTCTAGAGGCAGAACATCCAGACCAAGCCAGCCAGTGCATTCCATTCCGCTGGACAGGGATCGTTTCAGGAGAGGCCCTAAAGAAAGTACTGATGTGGTAAGAGTCATGCTCAGATTTTTGCAGAAAGTGCTGGGACACAGATACTTCCCTTCCCAGCTGAATGTGACTGAGGAAGCACATGGTCCAGAGAGCTGCTATAACAACTTCAAAGCACACACACACACAAAAAATCAGACTTAGGAAGAGACGGATAAGGTATCCTGGGTGACCTCGCTGAGCTGCTGGGTCAAACCACGTCGGAAACCCACAATTTGTTACTGTTTGAGTCAATTAATTTTATTTACTTATTTTTACCCAGTTTGGATTGGGTTTTCCTGTAACTTTTTTTTATTTAAGGAAAGGTGCTGCCAGGAATAAAGGTGAGTAGTTACGCAGACAGGAAGAAAGAAAAAGAAGAAATATTTCTCTCCTACAACCTGTAATTGAGACGATTCTAGCCGATATACTGGACTGGAGCCTGCATCTTGGGCTCCCTACCAACCTGCGTGCAGAGCTGCCCGTACTCCGCGCGGCCCAGCCACTGGGTACCTGGTGCAGCCTTTTTCCCGGGGGAGGGCAGCCCTATGGAGGGCTCATCTAGACCCGATTCTAAGAGTGGTTAAAACTGATCCATGTTCTGGTTTATATTCCAGAGAAAACAAGTTGTCTAGAAGTTGGGTATTTTATCAGTCATAATTCTCCAAAGAAACAGAACCAATATATACAAAGAGATTTATTATAGGACACTAGCTTAGTTTATACAATAATGGAGGCTGAAGAAGTCTCAATGTCTGCAGTTAGCAAGTTGGAGAACCTGAAAGGCCGATGATGAACGTTCCAATGTGAATTGAGTTTAAAACTAGAGAAAAAACAGATGTCCCAGCTCGGAAATGGTCAGTCAGGGAATTCTCTCACTTCTTTTTGTTCTACTCACTACTCCAGTGACTGGCTGAGGCCCACCCATATGGGAGGGCAATCTGCTTTTTCAGTCTACTGATTCACATTTAATCTCATCCAGAAACATCCTCACAGACAAAATCAGAATAGTATTTACCACATATCTGAGTATCTCACACCCAAGGAACCATCACAGCAGAGCTCACCAGTGATAAAACACGTGCACACACAGAGAGAAAGAGAGAGACAGAGAGACAGAGAGAGAAGAGAGAGAAGAGACAGAGAGAGAAGAGAGAGAGATAGACAGAGAGAAGAGAGGGAGAGACAAGAGAGACAGGGAGAGAGGGAGGGAGAGAGGAGAGAGGGCAGAGAAGAGAGAGGGAGGGAGAGAGACACAGAGAGACAGACAGAGAGACAGAGAGAG
>RJWH01005686.1:0-70606 GCA_004363575.1 Solenodon paradoxus | reverse complement strand
ACCTATCTCAAGAAGTAATCAAGGACCTCCCCCAAAATAAAAGTCCAGGACCTGCTGACTTTTCCAATGATTTCTATCAAACCTTCAGAGAAGAATTAATACCTATTCTTCTCAAGCTCTTCCAAAATATTGAAGATGAGGGACCTCTCCCAGTACTTTTTATGAGGCTATCATTACACTGATACTAAAAGGTGACAGGATGTCACCAAGAGAGAAAATAACAGACCAATATCTCTAATGAACAGATGCAAAAATTCTCACAAAATATTAGCAAACCAAATTCAACAATTCATCCCAAAGATCATCCATTGTGACAAAGTAGGATTCATCTCAGGGGTTCAAGGTTTTTTCAACATGCATAAAGCTATTAATGTGATATAGCATAACAACAAGAGCAAAGAGAAAAACCACATGATCATATTAATAGATGCAAAGAATGCTTTTGACAAGATACAACACCCATTTATGATAAAAACTCTCCATAAAATGGGCATAGAAGGTTCATACCTCAACATAATAAAAGCCATATATGAAAAACACACAGCCCACATCATAGTCAACGGCAAAAAATAAAAAGCATTTCTTCTTAGGTCATGAACAAGGCAAGGTTGTCCACTCTCACCACAGCTATTTGATATAGTACTGGAGGTCTTAGCCAGAGAAATTAGGCAGGAAAAAATAAAGAAAAGGAATCCAAATGGGAAAGGAGGAAGTAAAACTCTCATTATTTGCAGATGAATGATTATATATATTAACAATCAATCAAAAAAATTCTAGAATGGATCAATGAATACAGTTAATGTGGCTACAAAATCAATGCACAAAAATCTGTTTCATGTTTAAACACAAACAACATGCTAGAAGAAAACAAAATCACAAAAATCACACCATTTAAAATAGAAGTTAAATGAATGAAATGCCTGGGAATATACCTAACAAAGGAAGTAAAAGATCTATACAACAAAAACTACAAGTCCTTAAGAAACAGAGGAGGACACAAAGAAATGGAAAGATATCCCCTGCTTGTGGCTTGGAAGAATCAATATAATTAAAATGGACATTTTACCCAAAGCAATATATAGGTTTAATACAATCCCCATTAAAATTCCATGGGCTTATTTCCAGGAAATAGAACCAAAAAAAAAAAATCTTAAAATTTGTATGGAACAATGAAAGACCCCAAATAGCCAAAACAATCATTAGAAAAAAGAATGATTCTGGAGGGATTACACTTCCAGACTTTGAACTATATTACAAAGCAATAGTGATCAAAATGGTATGGAGCTGAAATCATAACAGATGCACAGATTAGTGGAACTGAAGTGAATCACCAAAAACTGTCCCTCTCATATACAGTTAGTTAATCTTTGACAAAGGATCCCAAAGCATTTTATAGAAAAAGAAAAGTCTCTTCAACAAATGGTGGGAAATCTGGATTATTACATGCAAAAGAGTGATGCTAGACCACTCTCTAACAGCGGTCACAAAAATTAACTCAAGAGAAATCTTAAAGCTCTTAGAAGACAACACAGGAATGACTTTTCATGACATCAGTTATAGAGAAGCTTTTGGGGACTCAACTCCACCATCAAGGGAAAGAAAAAGAAAAATAAACAATTGGGACTACATCAAACTAAGGAGCTTCTTCGCAACAAAAGAAAACATCACCAAAATTAAAAGGAAGCCTTCTAACTGGGAGAAGATATTTGCATGCAATATTTCCGGCAAAGGCTTCATATCTAAAATATACAAAGAACACATAAAACTCAAGAAAAGAAGAGCAGGTAATCCAGTCAAAATATGGGAGGAGGAATTGGAGAGATACTTTTCTGAAAAGGATATACAGATGGCCGATAGGCACATGAAATTATGTTCCTACTTGCTGGCTATCAGGGAAATGTAAATTAAAACGAGATAGCACCTTACACCTGAAAGACTAGCTATTATCTGAAAGTCTAAAAACAACAAATGCTGGTGAGGATGTGGACAAAAGAGACTTTTACACTGTTGGTGGGAGTGGAAATTGGTACAACCCATCTGGAAAATAGTTTGGAGATTCCTCAAAAAACTGAAGATGGAAATCTCATATGATCCTGTCATTCCATTTCTAGGAATCTACCCAAAAGATACATAAGCACCCATCCACAGAGATGTATGCATCCCCATGTTTACTGCAGCCTTATCTACAAATTGCTAAGAACTGGAAATTACCTAAGTGCCCAACATCAGATGAATGGATAAAGAAGATGGGGTACATTTATACAATGGAGTACTACACAGTCCTTAGAAGAGCTGAAACCCTATCATATAAATTAACATGGAAAGAAATAGAGGGGATTATGTTAAGTGAAACAAGTCAAAAGATGAGAGATAGATACCAGATGACCTCACTCATAGGTGGAATGTGAATAGACAAAACAAAGGAACAGATGAAACAACCAATACTGAAACATTTGCAACAGAACTGAGCTTACCAAAAGGGAATGGGATGGGCGGGGGCAAATAGTGGTGGAGCCCACCGGACAATGGGGAAGAACATTTGGTGATTTGGTGGAGGCCATGGTGTGTTGAAATACATGTAAGAAACAGGGAAACTACACATAGGAAATTATTTTAATGTGTAGAATGATTACTACAATAAAAATTAAATTAAGAAAAATTCAGTTGTACATTTCTCCCTCTTATCTCACTGAGCATAATTCCATCTAGGTCTATCCATTTTGTTTCACATGGCAGGATTTCATCTTTTGATTTCACTCCTATGTAATATATAGAGAAACCAAACAAACAAAAGAACCCAATCAAACCAAAATAGCCTATAGAATAAATAGTGATTAATTAAAGGGAAGGTATTCAGGGGGCATGCAAATCAGGTAAAAGGGGTCAGTTATATGGGGAAATATAGAGTTGGACTGTTAGTAGTGAATTTAATGTATTAAATACAGATTTTTGTTTACAATAATAAGTACCTTAAATCTGTATCATGCTATCTATTATGTGATGTTTCTTCAATAAATTTAACAAATTAAAGTTTTCTCAATCTAGACTAGAAAAAAATACACATGCACGCACACATAACTTGCAACTCAAAATGAACATATGTCAAGCCAAATAATTAAATACAAACTCCCTTTACTTATGGGCCAAGATCTGAGCTCAGTGCTCTAGATAAATAATAAGCTATAGTCAATTGCACTGTTTTGGTATTAATGAATTCATTGCAAAATATTTTTTCAACAATCACAGACATTGTTCTGCTTGGAAAATGTCAGGTCAACTAACTTTTCTAAACTAGTTTAAGTCTACATTTAAGGTATAGTTTTGTAAATTAAAATGGCAGGTACATCTATTTTGAGATTATCTAAAGACATTCAATTTTGTATTTCATAGACCTTTCATATTCTTTTGTGTCTCTATATAAAACATTTGTCTGTGTCAAGAAACTTGAAATCATTTGTAGATATACTTTTTCTTTTATTGGCTATGTTAAGAATATTTACCTGTGGGAACTATAATGAGTCCAAGCAATTTACTGTCTGGCCAAAAGTATCACATTTATACATGATTTATTGATGACTAACTTGTGCAAGCTTAAGTAGCACTTCATCAATAAATGTTTTCCTTAGCTGTTCTGGGACAGAAATAGTGCATCCCTTTCTGGCCTAATATTACATGGACCTGTCCTAAATAGTTGAAAAACTCAAGACAGTTATCCAATAATTAGACTATTATGAGAAACTCCCTTTGCCATGTTCAGTGGGAGACCATTATTGAGGTCATTTACTACCTCACTGTCTACCCGATTAATCCCCAGGAAGAACATTCTTTCTGCTCTTAGCACCAGGATCAGTTACACTCATTGGCAGCTGGGCTATTTTTATCTTATGATGGCAAGAATCCTTCCCTTGCTGTATTAACTCACTCTATTGCCCTCCTTTTATTGGTTGCTAGAAAACTTAAAGCAGAAGTTGAGGGCCACCTGTGTAGCTCAATAAAATTCGATGCCTTATGTTTCTATAGTAGCAACATGCAACAAAAATTATTATTATTGCCAACACGCACTGAGTGCTTTGTGCTAAGCAGTTTACATGAGGCTTGATTAGGTCTGCCCCTGTGATCATTTAAACAATAATAGGGATGCTTCCTAACCTTGTTGGAAAGAAATATATCATAAACTTGGAAGCAGAATATAGTTTTGAGGAAAGAATTTAAAATAAGCATTACAAACATTGTACAAAAGTTCTGTTTTACCTTTAAATATTTCACCAACTTCTGAATTTGCCAATATTCTGAAGGCAAATCTGCATTTGCTTCCTGACGATGATCAGGTGGTACTTCATCTTCCTCACTCTCTGAGGAACTCTTACTAATAATGTCCTCGATCTTCTCAGCATTCTTACTATGGACAATAACAATAGCATAAAATAAATATATTTATGCTACAGCATAGATATGTTGATAATGATAATATTTCAACATGGATACAAGCAATGGATAAGATACCACTATTTTCTACATTCTAGAAGATCTTTGTTAGGTCTATTAGGAGAGATTAATAAACTATCTCTATAGTAGGTGGTGTTCAATATTATCATTCTAGGTTCAATAATAATAAAGTTGTGAGAAATGAACAAAAGAATTCATTAGTAAAAATTCTGAGGTTATAGTAAATAGTAAGGTAGCCACTAGTTGAAGTGGTTAAATAACCTATATAATTTCTGTTTAATTAAATGTGATTTAATTAAAGTTGAATACACTGAAGAACTCTATTCTCCAATCAGAAGAGACACATTTCAAATACTCAAAAATTGCTTGCAGTTAGTGGCCACCAAACTGGATAGCTCAGATATAAGTCATTTTTATGATCACAATTCAATGACACCTGAAAATGCACAAAAGAGAAAGGTTCTCCTAAAACAAAGGGAATATACTTTATTCCTCTCACTGTTCTAGAAGCTTCTAACTTAACATGAAGGTCATGGAAATGGACTAATTCACTCAAGCTTTCATATCTATTTCATTCTCATTTTCTTTTTTGCTTGCCCTCCTCTACTTTCTCCAACCCTGCTGTGTATTCTCTTCAATAAAAACCTCTTCTAGTCTATTCCATTTTTAAAATATAAATTATTTTTATTTATTTTTCTTCCTGTGACCTCAGGTCTCAAACCCAAGTCCTTGAGCATTACATGGCATGCATTTTAGCCACTGAGCCACAGAGGTATACACCTAGTCTATTCCACTTTGAAGCACAGGAAAAGAATGGGTAATTTTCAAGTTTTATTAATTTTTATGACTTTATGACACTTTTAATTTCTCAGAGGTTCTGAGGCATAGAGAGCACCAATTTTTGTACTTCTAAAAGATAATTCTATGCAGAACAGTGTGATTGTGCCCTCTGGATCCTCATGGAGTAAAATCCTGAACTGAAGTGCTTCTCACAATTCAATGAGGCACATGAGCTGAATTTCAGCATCATGTATTTCCTTGTCCAACAGCTGTCCAGAAACCTGGGTTGGTCATAGAGGAAAGCCTAGCAGTCTAGTTAAGAAAAAACATAAATTTAAACCCAAATCCAAAACTGAAACACATTAAATAACCTAAATTATTTGGGGAAACTCTAAATTGGCATCCCATAGTCTAACAGCTCCCTGAGTTGAGGGTACAGTGCATTAGGTTTACCCAAGATCAACTGTATGTTCAGGAGGTAAAAAAGTAAATTTCAGTGTTTAATTGATCTATGTACTCTACACCTCAAAACTTTTCCGACCACATCATTACATTCACTTAGCCAAGATTACACAGATAGAAAGAAGTTACAATTATTTTCACTGAGTAATAGCTGTTGCTTAGATACGCCACAACTTTCCCTTATATATTACCTTATATTACCTTACCTAGAATGCCCTCAGTAGGTAACTCCCTTGTTTGAAATTCTTTGACTCACTAAAACCTGATTTAAAATTGAAACACTTTAGGCCAACTATCTATTTCTGGAAAGATGAAGTAGATATACTTTCCCTATTTTTCTGAGTAAGTTCAGCTAAAACATCCTGGATATTAAATATAAGACAAACATGAGATGACTCTGGTTGGTGGGAGAGAAGAAAGACCATCTAGGAACCTGGGAACAAAGGCTCCACACTGGTGACCTCCTTTCTCATCTATCTCAGATGAAGCACTGAAAAGTCAGATAAACAGGAATGCCAAGGAGTGTGGAGATTTAAAAAAAAACACCTTAGAAAAATCTGCTCCTTGCAGTCTAAGATCCAGGGGGCAAAAAGAGCAAGAAAAGAAAACTTGTAGGAAACCATCGTCTACTCCAGTCAGCACCAGAGAAAATACTATGACCCACTGACTTCCTCTGCCAGCAAAGGAGAAGCATAGAGGCAGGGGCCAACCTTTGCCAGACTGTAAGAAAGAAAAGTACAGCAACCCCATGGGTGGACTCAGAGCAAGTCTAATAGAGAGTAAGGAATTTCAACATTGCTACCACCCCTTCTCCACTGACAAAGTAACAAAGGATCCTTTACCAGCAAAGCTAGGCTGGGACACACAGAAGCTTGGGCAGAACTTGAACTCCCACACTCACCCAGAAATAACGATATGACCCTTCCCTGCCTCCTCAGGTTATCAGTGAAGGCATCCTGGAGAAGCAGTGATTTCTCTCTAACCTGGAGAGGCAGCATACCCCTTATTCAACAGATGTGTTATCAGAGGAGGCTGCTAAACACAGAATTAAGATCCAGAGGAATTGAGAAATCATAGAATCTCAAAATGTATTCAAACTTGAAAATTACCCAACCTCCTACTATACTCCAAAATGAGCACTAGGGTGAGAACTCACAGGGAGGTTGGAGAGAGGAGAAGTGTGGAAGGAGCAAAAAAAAAAAAAGAAAACAGACAAATGAAAAACAAAAGGAGAAAAAAATAAACATAAATGGTAGACTTAAGCCCTTTAATAAAAGTGGCTAACCTTTCTCTTCCAAAATATGTTACTTTTGTTGTGAAACTGAAAATTCATATAGGAAGTTTATTAATTAGCCTTCTAGTAATGGCTGTTTTAATTAAAATAACATATATCACTTTAGAATTGGCAGGGCCATCGGTGATCACTAGAATTAGACCCAGAAAGAGGATCTGACTTTATTATGATACCATTAAGGCAAGGGATCACCATTATTTTTACAATATTCCTAGTAACAGTCAATACTGGTGTCTTAGGACCCTCTTATAGTAGTAAGAACATCATTCATTAGCATTATTTTGCCTGTTCCATGAGATGTATCTTTAAAGAACCAATCATGTTAACAGAAACCTACCGAGATAACAGGGCTTTTCCAGATGAACCGGATTTTGATTTATCACGTTTTCCTTCACATTTTTCCCCTTGAGTGTCTTTTATTGAGCTTTTGTGGCTAAAAGTAAACAGTCAGTGTATTGATTACTTTGTGTTGATTAATAGTAAATTAAAAAAGGAAATTAGTACAGCTATGCCATCATTTTCATGCACCCAAATGATTTTCCTGACAGAGAATGATTATGTGTTCAAACCTCACCTGGCACTGGAGGAGACCCATTTGTCCTCTGCCCACAGAATCGTATTTTACATAATGAAGAAACATCTCATCCAATGTGTTTTTGTTCTAGGAGCAGGTCTTTACAGAATGCCCTCAGTATGTAAGACCCTCACTCTGTTTTCTGCTTGAGGTGCTTCCTGTCATGGATTAAAGTTGCCTGTTTCTTACATTCCTTACCCAACCCTGCAGCAGGGCTTACAGAGTTCTTTGCACATGCTAGGTTTTCACTAAATACTTTTTAAGGACATTCGTAATTAAAAAACAAGTACATAAAAAAAATCCACATTTAAAATTTTATCTTCCAGTTAGCAGGGTACCCCATAAATGTGTCATTTTCAGACTCTTTTTCAAATAGAGTCACAAAGATCAAACATCTCAAACTGGAGAGAATTAGAGAAACAAGAATCTCTCTCTCTCTCTCTCTCTCTCTCTCTCTCTCTCTCTCTCTCTCTCTCTCTCTCTCTCTCTCTCTCTGTTTTTTTTAACCACAGAACTAACTTCTGTTAGTTTAGTTCTCTGGGTTTCCTTCCAGAATGCACTTATCCTGTGGTTCTTAGAATCCCTACAGGTGAAAGACCTCTGAGTGACTGGCTGGGAGCCAGTTCTTAACCCAATAAAGTGGCAGCATATAACATTAAAAAGAGGCTGAAACTTAAAAGTCTAAATTTTTGTTAATTTTTTTAAAGTGCTCTAGGTACTTCTAACATATCTCAGTATTTAAGTAGCATTGGTCCTTAATATTTGCACTGGCCCTGGTTTAAAGAGCGTCCAAATGGAACTCATTTTGTCTATTTCAAACATTCATCAAAAGCATCCACTTTATTTAGGGTTGTTAATATTTTAATATTTTTGAGACTCTAGTCTTTACATAGTATTTATTTAAAACAATACTCAATAGAGACAAGAAATAACACTTAAAAGAGGAGATGAGTTGCTGTGATGGCTTCCTCTTAAGTGAATCTACATGATTTGAATTACTCCAAATTCTGCCAGCACTTATATACTTAGGTCTCTATCACAATTTTAACATTTCCCATGTAATTTCTCTATGTGTTTTCACATATTATTTGCCCAGACTCACCAGCTATATGAAAGTGAATTGTGTTCTTCCTTTCCCTTCATGGTGCCCCTACATTCAAACCCTGTTGATATCAATCTTTCTGCTTGCAGTATGAAGAAAAGCAGGGAAAAATCAACTTGCATTATAGAGCTATAAATATCCACTCTGCATTTTTCTACTATGAAATAAAATTATATGAAAAATTAGGCAATACAAAGATGTATCAGAAAACTCATGTAAATATCTACATACTCTTTTGAATCAACAGAGGTCTTCCAGTTTAAACTTGGCTGTAATCTCTTAGTTAGCTGATTCTTCTCCAAATTAATTTGGTTCTTCTCCTGGGTATTCTTGCGGGAACTGGCAATAGATTTACGAAAAGCATCTGTGTCTTCCTTCTTAGGTGCCTCCTTAGGCGGGTCCTGTTCTTTTTGTTGTTCTTCATTTAATTTAAACTCCTTTATTAAAATATTAAGGATAATTTTTACAATCATATCACTTCTGAATTATTAAGTGCTCTCAGAAAATTTACACTGGTGATAAATTCAGAAAAGGATCTTTCAAAGCATCTAATTTGTGATGCTTAGCAACAGAAATTAAATGAAGGGAACTTGAGAACTGAAGCCTCTCTTGGAGTTAGGCTGATAATAATGTAATATTCCTAATTTTCTCCCTTCCTCTAGCATATACAGATACAATGGCAGGGCTAGACCTACTCATGCCCTGTCACCATTATTAAAAAAAAAAATCAAACACAAACTTTACATTGACTGGGACAGATAGTATTCAAATTTTTGCTGAAAACAAAGATAAAGAGAATATTTTTCAGGTATCCAGAAATAAAAGACACATTACAGAGGAAGTAACAAGACAGTAAAAGCAACTTCTTATCAAAACATTGCAAATTAGAAAGGGAATGATAACTTCACTGAATGGGTGTGTGTGAGGGTGACCCCAAACCTTTCAACTCAAAATTCTATACCAAGATGAAAAAGTTTGTTTAAAAATTAAGATAAGATAAAGATGAACATAGATGAACATAAGCAGAGAGAATTCACAACCAGATGACCTATACTAGAAAAAAAAAAAAAATTAATGAAGTTCTTCAATTAAAATAACCAGACAAAACATTAATATACACAAAGAAATAAAAATCTATAGAAAAGGAAAAAATAAACAGATGACCCTTAATTTTTAATAATTCTAAAATGTAATTATCTAGAAACCATTTTGAGGAAGGTCCAGGATGGTGACCCAGCAGGAACCCAGACTCAACAAATCCCCACAGAAGTAAGAAACACCTAAATTGTAGACACTGAGGAAAAGCAGAACCACAACTAAATAAATTGCAGCAGCATTTAACATCATAAAGAGCAGGCAAAAACGTTGGGTTTCAGACCTACATCTGGTTTCAGGATTCCCGGATCCAGGGGAAAATCAACCATGAAGGAGTGAGGAGAGTCTTGTGAAGAACCAGCAACCTGTAGAGTCACTCTAGCAACAGAGAGCCCAGTGGGATCGAGGTCACTAAGTAGGGGAAAAGGGCCTCAGCACAGGGAGCAAAGACCACCAGCATCATGGTAAACTGAGTCAGAGCTCCTGAGAGAATTCTGCAGAGGTCACTGCCATAACTAGAAGATTGCTAAGGAAACACCCACCTCTTCCCACCATTGTTGCCCCTGAAACAAAGGTTCCACCCACTGGAAATCCCACCCACCAGACCTAAGGTCACAGGGAAATAATCTCTGGAAGAAAAGAATCTCCCAGAAGATAAGAACCTTCAACAGTTACCTGCTAGTGCCACTCTGTGGGTGGAGGTGGAACTGTGGCTGGCTTGCTAATTGTGGTACTATAACAATATACAGGTGGACATTACCATTCAGACCTGTGATGCTGGGGAAAGGCTCTACATCACCCAAACATCCACCCCATAGGCTGGACTCTTAGAACTCAATGTAGGGTCCACATCAGTTTGAACAAATCCAACCAGTGGTAATGGCACACAACTAAAGAACTCCTACTATTCAAACCAAGCTCTAGGTAGATATCCTACACAAGCATTCACTTTAGGGAAACTCACAGAAATAAAAACAAAATGCCAGAGTAAAGACACAGAGAAGTATATGCAAACTGACATATCCAATTAATACCCCAGAGGAAAATCTGAATGCAAGAAACATGCAGGGTCAATTTGGGTAGCAGTGATAAACATACTCATGGAAATCAAGAAAACAATAGAGGAAGAGATAAAGGACAGCAAAAAAAGAGAAGAAATGAAGCAGCTCAAAATAAATGTCAAAGAAATAAAGAACACAATAGCTGAACTAAAGAACTCAATAAAGAGACTCAAGAGTAGGATGGATGAAGCTTTCAATATCATCAATGAGCCAGAAGATAGGGCAGAGGAATGCACTCAAGAGAACAAGCATAGAGAAAAGAGAATGAAAAGAAACAAAGATAGCATATAAAACATGTGGAATAATATCAATAGGAAAAACATTTGCATCACAGGAGTCCCAGAAAGAGAAAAGGGTAAAAAATTTTATGAAGAAATACTAGCTGAGACTGCCCTAACCTGAGGAATGAAGCAGGCCTCCTGACCCAGGAAACTCAAAATGTTCCAGACAACAGGAACCTAAACAGACCTAAACCAAGACACATTGTCATCATAATGTTAAAAATACAAGACAGAGTATCTTAAAAGCAGCTAGAGAAAAAAAAGTTACATACAAAGGAGTCCCCGTAAGATTGTCTAAGGATTTCTCATTTGAAACTCTACAGGCCAACAGGGAATGACATGCTATAGTCAAAGTGCTAAAAGAAAAGGATTTTCAACCTAGGAGACTACACCCTACACGATCATCATTCAGAACTGAAGGAATGACAAAAAGCATTTCACACAAGCAAATGTAAAAAAGAATACATTACCACAAGACCAGCTCTACAAAAAATATTAAAGAAATTTCTACAAAGTTTTGAGAAAATGCCACTTAAAAACAGTAAAGAGCAAAATAAAAAAGTAGGAGTAGGAGAACATAAAAATGTAGATGGTAGAATTAGTTCAAGACTAATTTGCTTTCAAATAAATATAGGAAATGAACTTCAAATTCTTAATGCTAACCTCAGGGTTAGCATATTTCCAGGTGAAAAACAAAGAAGATAAAAAAGGGAAACCAATTAAAAATAACTACATTCAATCCACCTAAAGAGAAGTAAAAAGGCACTGTCTGTAACAAAACCCAGGAAACATAACAAAATAGCAATAAACAGTTACAGAACAATAATCACCCAAATGTTAATGGGCTGAAGACAACAATCATTGGCAGAGTGGCTGAATGGATTAGAAATCATAACCCAACCTTCTGCTGTATTCAGGAAACTCACTTTTTCAAAAGATAACAAAGTTCAACATCAATGCCTGGAAAACAATCATATATTAAATGGCAATAAGAAAAAGCAGGAACAGCCATACTTATAAAGACATAGATGGACATTACATAATGACTAAGTGATCAATCTAGCAATCTACACTGTTTATTAGCATATATGCACCAAATGAAGGAGCTTCAAAGGATATTAAGTATTATTAGAACAGGCAAGAGACATCAACAGAAACATAACAGCAGACTTTAACACTTTACTTAGAACAATGGACAGATAAAGCTAGCAGAAAATTAGCAGGGAAATAACAGCTTTAAACGACCAATTGGACATTTTAGTCTATTAGAAATACACTGAACACTTCATCCAAGGACTACAGAATTCATATATTTCACAAGTGTGCATGGAACATTCTCAAAGACAGAACATATGTCGGGACCAAAATATGTCTCAAAAAATTTATAGAGATTGAAATCCTATCAAGCATCTTCTCTGATCACAATGGCTTAAAATGAAAAGTCAATCACAAAAATAAAGTTGAGACTAAAAATTAATGAGACTAAATAATATGCCTCTGAAAGACACTTGGGTAAAATAGGAAATCAGACGAGAACTTAAAAAAAAATACTTCAAGACAAATGAGATTAAAGACAAGAGATACCAGAATCTATGGGATGCAGCAAAAGTTATACCAACAGGAAAGTTCATTTCAATCCCCATCTACCTCAAGAAAAAAGAAAAATCGCAAATAAACAATCTAACCCTACATTTAAAGCAACTAAAGAAAGAACAATTACAGTAAAAAATCCATAGAAGAAAGGAAATAATCAAAATTCAAGCAGAAATAAATGAAACAGAAACAAAAAGACAATCCAGGAGATCAATGAAACCAAAAGTTGGTTCTTTGAAAATTTAGATGAACCATTGTCTAGACTTACAAAGAAAAAGAGAGAAAACCATCATAACTAGAATGAGAAATGAGAGTAGAAAATTTACAACAGATAAAATAGAAATACAAATGTCACAGAAGATTACTAAGAACAAAAGTGCTATGCCAATAAAGTAAACAACTTTGAAGGCATGGACTAATTTTTAAAAACATATATTCTAACAAGACTGAATCAACAAGAAAATTGGATAACAGAACTAATCATAAGCAAGAAATTTGAAAGATAATTAAGTCTCTCTAAAAATAAAAGCCCAAGACCAGAGCCTTTTCTAGTGAGTTTTACAAAACCTTCTGGGTACAATAAATACCTATTTTTCTCAAACTCTTCCAAAAGCTGAAGCACAGGAACACTCCGAAAACTTTCTACAGGGCTAACATCACACTGATACCAAAGCTGATACAGATGTTACCAAGAAAGAAAATTACAAATAAATATCTGTAATAAACATAGATGTGCAAATTCTCAACAAATATTGGCAAACCAAATCCAATAATGCATCCCAAAGATCATCCATCATGACCAAGTGGGATTTATTCCAGGGATACAAGAATGGTTCCACATAAATAAATCTATTAATGCAATAAACCATATCAAAAAGAGCAAGAAGAAGAAAAAATGATCATATTAATAGACAAAGTTTTTGATAAGATTCAATACCCATTTATGATAAAAGCCCTGCATAAAATGAGGATAGATGGTATATACCTCAACATAATAAAGGCGGTATAAAATAAACTCACAACCAATATCATAAACAATGGTGAAAAATTGTATGCATTCCCTCTAATGTCAGGAAGATTGCAAGGCTGTCCACACTCAGCACTGCTATTTAACATCATACTGGAGGTCTTAGCCAGAGCAACTAGGAAACAAAAATAAAAGGAATCTGAATTGGAAATGAGGAAGTAAACCTTTCACTATGGGCAGATGACATGATTATATATGTTGAAAACCCTAAAAACTCTGTCAAAAAAAATAAAAAACAACTGTTAGAACTAATCAATGAATACAGTAGAGTGGCAGGCTACAAAATCAATGCACAAAAAACCCATTACATTTTTATATTCAATTACTAAAAGAAATGAAAATCAAGAAAACTACACTAGTTAAAATAGAAGAAAAAAATTAAATAACCTTGGAATACACTTAACAAAGGGGTAGAAATTTATGTACAATGAAAATTAAATATTTTTAAAGAGAAATAGAGGAGGATGCAAAGAAATGGAAAGATATTCCCTGTTCATGGCTGGGAAGAATCAAAATTGTTAATATGGCCTTCTTACCTAAAGCAATATACAATTTGATGCATTCCCATCAAAATCCCATTGGCATAGTTTAAGGCAATAGAATGAAAAAATTAAAATTAGTATGGAACATCAAAAGACCTCAAATAGCCAAAGCAACTATGAATAAAAGAATAAAGCTGGAGGTATTACATGCCCAGAAACTGAGCTATACCACAAGTTGATAACGATCAAAATGGTATGGTACAGGAATAATCACAGATGCACAAATCAATACAATAGAACTGAAGCACCAGAAACTGACCCACTCACAGATAGTCACTTTATCTACAAAAAAGGAGCCAAAAGCATATGAAAGAGAAAGGAGAGTCTTTTCAATAAATGGTGTTTCAATAATGGTGTTGTGATAACTGGACAGCCACAAGTAAAATAATGATGCTATATCACTAACACCACTCACAAAAAGTAACTGAAAAAGGACTAGACACTTGGACATATGACTGGAAACCATAAAAATTTTGGAAGACAACATAGGAAAGACATTCCATGACATCAGCCTTAGGAAGGCCTTTAGGAACTCAACTCTAGCATCAGGGGAAACAAAAAGAAAAATAAACAACTGGACTAAGTCAATATATTCTTCACAGCAAAATAAAATATTAGCAAAACAAAGACAACCTATTAATGAGAAGATATTTGTGTTCCATATTTCTGACAATGGCTTAATATCCAAAATATACAAAGGACTCATAAAACTGAACAACAGAAAAATAGACAATTCAATCAAAATATGGCCAAAATTGGAGAGAGATTTTTCAAAGAAGATATACAGATGGTCAACAGGCACATGAAAAGATGTTCCTAGTGGCTAGCATCAGGGAAATGTGAATTAAGAAAACAATGAGAATCACCTTACACCTGAGAGACTGACTATTATCTACAAGTCTGGAAACAACAAATGCTGTCCAGGATGTGGAGAAAAGGGAACACTTTTAAACTGCTGGTGGGAGTTCAAGCCCTATGGAAACAATATGGAGATGCCTCTCAATGTTGAAGATGAATATCCCATTTGTTCCCACCATCCCATTTCTGGGTATTTATTCAAAAGATATAAAATGAGAAATTCACATAGATTTATGCACCACTATGTTTACTGCAGCTCTATTCACAATAGCGAAGAACCGAAATTACATAAGTGCTATCATCAGATGAATGGGTAAAGATGTTGTATTATACACAGTGGAATATACACAGCCCTTAGAAGAAATGAAATCCTGTCATTTGAATCAATATGGGTGGACACAGAAGGGATTCTGATAAGTGAAATAAGCCAAAAGAAGAAATATACCAGATGACCTTACTCAGAGGTGCAATGTGAATAGACAAACCAAAGGAATCTGTGAAAACAAAACCAACCCTTGGACATTAGCAACAGAAATGAGGTTACCAATAGTGAATGGATAGGAAGTGGGCCGTGTGGAGGCAAGTGGTGGTGGACCTACTGGACAAAGGTGAAGTACTCTTGGTGTTTTGATGGAGGGCAGGGTGTGTTCACATGTATTTGAGGAATGGAGAACCTGCATATATGGGAAATGTACAATATGAGCTTATTTTAATTTGTAAAACAAATTACATCTATAAAATACTATTTTAAAATAAATACAATAAAATAATTATTTGAAGCAAAATTCATTAATAATATGTTGAGTTATTAGCACATGAAAGCAAAATGTATGACAACAGAGCAAAGAATAGTGAGAAACATTTGAGATAAACTGCTAGAAGATTCTTAATCTATGTAAAATTATGTAACATTACAATACAGACACAATACTCTTAGGTCAGCAACTATGAAACTTTAAAAAAAAAGAGATATAACTGAGGAACTCAATGGCATAAATAAAATGATTTTTAAAGTTCAGTGAATTAAAACACGGCAGAAAGGAAAAAGAAAAGGGGGACAAACAAACAACTAGCAGTAAACTTAAATTCAACTCTATCAGAACTGACATTAAATGAAAATGAACTGAAAACTTCAATCAAAGAAATCATTAGAAGACTACACCCAAGATTGTGGACTAGCAAGATCTTGAGCTCACCTCCTCCCCACAGACAACAAAACCATATCTAGGTAAAAACTATGGCCTTTGAAAAAGAACTGAGGATTGGGGGTTTGACGTCTCCACAAGAAAAGGTAATATAAAAAATCAGAAAAGGTAGGAAAAGTCAAAATACTATCTTAGGAAGAACACTGCCAGGACACTGCATCCCACAATAGGGAGGGGCACCAGTGATACGGAGACTCTCTTGAAGGTCTGAGTGTACTCCCACATTTGATAGCCTAGTGCCTGAGAACTATAGCCAGGGAAAGTATATACACCATGGTGTTTAAAACAGAGGTGCTTTCCTTGGAGAATAATAGGATACTAGGGAGCAGAGAACAGAAGACAGAGAGCAAGCGGAGCCAACAAATGAAGTATGCATAAACCTAATAAGGACTTGCCTTTGTTGAACCAAAAACTTCAGTTGGATGAATAAAAAGGAATAGCCATCCAATGAATAGGGAACCTGATAGCTACCCTCCTCAGGCTCTCTTTTGTCTGTATGGCACTGGCACTGGCTGATATCATATTGGAATTAGATCAGAGAACAAAATGCCATGCCCCTCTGCCATCAATGTGCTTGTGGCCTGTGACAGTTCATTCTTGTAGTTAAGTTTCTCCTGGCTACCAGGGCAGTACTTGCCTAGGGTCCAGCATAGGTAGTGAGAGTTTTCATACAAAGCTTGGTTGATGTAGCTTTCCAGGGTGAAACATTATGGGAAATCTCTCAGAGAATACCATTCCAGAAGTTTCTGGAAAATCTCTCCTCTTTCTTGCCTGAAGCCTCTGTGCAACTAACCTATTGCCTGTAGCCTAAAGAGTTCCTGCCCCCAGGCCTTTACTCTGTAATCTGAAATCCTAAAACACCACAGGCCATCACAGGAAAGAAAACCTTTTTAGCATAATCCATAGAAACAAAGAGTAACAAATAAAAAGAGACAGAAATTTAACCCAAATGATGAATCAAATCAAAATTCCATAGAAAATCCTAATATAAAAGGAATAAATTAAAATACTTGAAGATTTCAAAGTAATTGTCTAAATGATGTTCCCTGAAGTTAGGAGAATAATGGATGAACAAAATAAGATCTATAACAAAGACAGAAAACGTAAGGTTCCAAATAAAAATCGTAGTATTAAAGAACACAATAGCTGAACTAAAAAACACAATAGAGGAGCTCAAAGCAGACTAGAAGAAGTGCTAGATCACTCAGTGAGCTAGAGTACAGATGTTGGAAAGCACCGAAGAAGACGAGCAAAGGGAAGAAAATATAAAAAGAAATGAAGAAAGTATAAGAGACTTAAAGGATAGCATGGAGGAACGACATTTACATTACAGGGATTCCAGAAGGACAGAGAAAAAAAGGCAGAAATATTATTTGATGAAATAATAGCCAAAATTTTCCTAACCTGGGAAAAGAAAACAGATATCCAGATCCAAGAAGCTCAAAAAGCTCTAAACAAAATAAGCAGATAAACATTAAGACACATTGTGATTAAAATGACAAAAATTAACGATAAAAAGAGAATCTTAAAAGTGGCTAGAGGGAACTCTCATAATATTTGTTTATGGATTTCTGTGAAGTCTGTGGATTTCTCAGCAGAAACTCGACAGTTCAGAAGGGAATGGCAGGATATATTCAATGTGGTGAAAGAAAAGAACTTCCAACCAAGAATATTCTACCCAGCTAAGTAATAGCTTAGATTTAGGGAACAATAGATGAAAGCTTTCCATATAACAAAAGTTAAAGGAATTCATCACCAGTAAACCAGCCTTGCAAGAAATACTAAAGAGATTTCCATAAAGTGGAAAGAAACCGGACATAGAAGCAACGAGACACCTAAAAGTAAACAGGCAAAGAGGAGAGTAAAAGTGTGGACTGTTAGAATGAGCTCAAGAACACGTATTCAACTTAAAATGTTATTTAAAAAAAAGATATCTCACACCCGAGAGATGACTGTTATACAAAAGACCTGAAATAAGTATTGTTGAGGATGTGGAGAAAAAGGAAGCTTTGTGAACAGCAGTTGGTAGGAGTGAAAACTGGTGCTACCACTATGGAAAGCAGTAGGAAGATTCCTCAAAAAATTGAAATTCCATAAAAATTCTGTTATTCTATTTCTGGGTATTTATCTCCAAAACACAAAAACACTATTTTGAAAATATATGTGTACACCACATTAATTGCAGCATTATTTACAATAGTCAAGAGCTGAAAAAGAACCCAAGTGCCCACTGACATATGAGTGGATGAAGATGTGATATAGACACACACACACACACACTCACAATGATAAAGTGAAATAAACCAGAAAGAAAAGGCAAACAATTGAAAATTTCAAATAAACCAAATGAAACAAAAACAAATTTTTAGCCAATAGATTTTAATTAGTGGTTACCAGGAGGGAAGGAGGAGGTGAGTGGGAAAATTGAGTAAAGAACCAAAAATATGATCAAGGATAGAATTTGACAGCTGGTGTCAAATTATATACAGATGTTGATTCACAATGAGGCACACCTTAAGATTCAAGAAGTTGAGCAAACCCTGAAGAGAATAAGCCCAAAGAAATCCATGCCAAGACATATAATAATCAAAATGCACAAAACTAAAGATAAGAAAAATTCTTAACAGTAACAGTAATGAGAGAATCTATAAGGAAAAAACAATGAAAATTACAGTTCAGAAATATCTCAAGAAAGGAACTAGAACAACATTTTTCAAGTGTTAAAGCAAAGATTTGTCAGCCCAGAATACTGAATCCAGTTAAAATATTCTTCAGAAAGAAGGAGAAATCAAGACGTCTTAGATGAAAGAAAACTAAAATCTGTCACCAAAAGATATACCCCCCATATGGTAAGTCCTTAAATATAAAGACTATGATAAAAGAAGGAAACTTAACATCAGAATGGAAGAAAAGCACAATGGAGAGAACCTGAGTAAATTCAAGACTTTCTCTTCTTAAGTGTTCTAAATGATATTTGATGATGGAATAAAATTTTTTAACATTGTCTTATACAGTTATCTATCTATCTATCTATATATACATATATATATCAATGTATGTCAAGTAAAGACAATTGTTATAAATAAAAGAAAAGAGACATAAACGAAAATATTGTTTCTAAACCATTAAATTGTTAAAATGCTAAATTATCATAAATTACATATGAGTAATATAAAACCTACAGTAACCACAAAAATATTATAAAGAGATACAGTCATAACACTAGGATACATAAAAGTGGAATTTTAAACGTTCAGTAATCCACAGAAAACAACAAAAAAAAAAATAGAACAAACTGAAAACTAAATTGACCTGAAAGATTTAAGTCCTAATATACCTATATTCAATGTAAATTATGCAAACATGATACATAAATAGTTTCAGAGTATTTTTTTAAATCAGTCAACTATATGCTGTCTACAAGAAATTCATTTCAATATGATAAAGGTAGCTTAAAAGTAAAAGGAAAGAAAAATCATGACATGCATACATGAGTTAAAAGAAAGCAGAAGTGGCTATATTAAAATCAGATTAAGTAGAATTCAGAAAAAAAGAAAATGACCAAGGACAGAGCATGACATTATGTAATGGTGAAATGATCAATCTACCAAGAAGACATAGCCATTGTACATGTATATACAGAGTTACAAATACAAAAACAGAAGTAAAGGGAGACATAGACAAATCCACAATTATAGCTGAAGAATTTCAACACCTCTCAACAACTGACAGAAAATCTTCAAGGTGACAGAAGAAGTCAACACCAAAAACCACATGATTCAATCCATAATTATAGAACACTCCACCCAACACAGCAGAATATGCATCCATTTCAGACATCTGGAGGGATCTATATCATACAACAAACCTCATAAAATTAAAAGAATTAAAATCATTTTGATTGTATCCTCTGACCACAATGGAAGAAAACCAGCAATAAATAACAGAACCATAATAGAAAAATCTCCAAGTACTTCTACACTAAAATACTTGGTACATTAATCCATGGATCAAAGAGGAAGTCTCATAAATTTTACAAAATACACAAAAGTGAATGAAAATTGAAATACAATATAGCCAATACTATGATAGGCAGATAAAGAAATCTTTGAGGGGAAAATCAGAGTCCTAAATGCTTGAATTAAAAAAGAAGACTCTCAAAGTGATGGAGAAAAAGAAGATGGTGTCATCAAAAGTAGGTCTGTCTGATTCCTAATACTCTGGAGAAAGCCCAGGAGTTATCCAGAGTTTGCACAGGTGGAGGATTTCTGAAACTTTGGCGGCTCACCAAGGACACTTACAACATTAAAGGAGCGTGGAGCAAGGCAACGGGCTTTGAAGGTGGGTGAAAAAGGCACAGGGGTTGTGTGTGGAGACCTCAACAATGACCAAAAGTCCTTTGTTCTCTCTGTGCACTTACAGAAATGGCACCTGATGTCGCCTTTGCAGCAGTGGGCAGCTTTGTGAGCACTTTCAAAAAAGGCTGCTGCAGCACTTGCTCAAATTTGCAGCAGAACAGGGGCTTCAGCAGTGGCCTCAGCCTCAGTCGCCTCCCTGCTTCTCTCAAGGGCGCTCACAGAAACAGCACAGGCAGTCACTCTAATTTCCAGTGGCCTGAATACAGACACAGAGGGGAGTGGCAAGCCTAAATCAAAATGAGCTGGGGGAGGGGTGCAAGGATTGCTGCCTGTATAGACTCTTAACTTGAATAAAGCCGAGAGAGGAGGTATTGGGACAGCAAAACCAGGGACACAGGGGCTGGGCACTCCTCCACTCCGTACCTCGGGACTCAGTCTCCAGTGGTGGAGCACTCTGGTGTGTACAATCTGTGGAGAGGGCTCGGTCTGGTGACTTGGTGAGGACAGCAAGCACAACGTGGCCTAGCCAGTCAGTTCTTTAAGCAAAACAAGCCCCAGCCTCACACCAGGCTGCCTGCACACCCTTCCCCCACCAGCAGACATCTTCACTCCCTGACCCAGCAAAGGAAACACCATGGAAGCCTTTAAGTGTCGAAATACAAAACAAATGTGGAGTACCCAAGTCATAAAACAAAAAGCTTAGCAGCTGATCAAAAATAACCCATACAATGTAGGGGAAAGGAAACACACCTTGAAACCTCAAGAAATGGAAACATAACAAAATGACAGGTCATTAGTAATCAATTTTGAAGACATGGAAGATTGCTTCTTGTTAACAGATAAAGAATTCAAAGTGGCAGTCATAAAGAAATTCAGAGTTAAAAGAAAACTCAGGAAAACAAATCAGCAACTTTAGAACCATATTCAAGGCGCAGAAGGCAGAACTTGAAGTTCAACAGAAAAAAATAGCAAAAATAAAAGATGTAAAGAAGGTAATTAATGAAACTAAGTACAATACAGAAAGCTGTGAGAATAGAATAAGCCAAATGGAGGAAAGGATTAGTGATCTAGAGGAGAGCAATGCAAAAAGGAACCAGGAGAAAGAAGAATGAGAAATTAAATACAGAAAAAAAAGAATACTCGGAGAAAAATCAGACACCACTAGGAAAAGTAACATTTGATGATTGAGTATCTTAGAAGGTAAAAATAAAAAGAAGGGAAAAGAGAGCATATATGAAGAAATAATTACTGAAAACTTCCCAAACCTAGAGAAGGAAATGAACATACCAGTCAATGAAGCCAACAGAAAACTGAGTTATATAAAAGAAAACAACAACAAACTACACCAGGACAAATAATTGTGAAACGATCAAAAGTACAAGACAAAGAAAGAATCCTGAAGGTAAACAGGGAAAAACGCAGGTAACATATCAAGTTTCTCCCATTAGACTTACCTCAGCCTTTTCAGCACAAACTCTATAGGCTAGAAGAGAATGAAATGATGTCTTCAAAATACTGCAAGATAAAAAGTACCAGCCAAGAGTACTATATCTTGCAAAACTCTCAAATTTGAGGGAGAAAATACTTATCTCAAAAGAAAAATATACTCAACTCAAAAATATAATACTCAACACCATGGTTGGAAGATAATACTACAGTTGAGAGCAGCCACAAAAAGACAAGAACAGCTACACTTGTATTTGATGAAGCCGACTTCCAATGAAAAAACATAATAAAAGACAGAGATGGACGTTATATAATGATTAAGGGATCAAACCAGGAAGAAGACATTACACTTATTAACATATGCACCAAATGAAGATGTATCCAAATATATTAAGTATTATTAAAACTGATGAGAGATATTGACAAACATTAATACTGGGAGACTTCAAACCCCGCTTATTACATGGACAGATCAATCAGGAAGAAAAGAAACAGCTTTAAATGACCATTTGTAACAGTTAGGTCCAAATGACATATACCAAACACTTTTTCTAATGAATGTAGATTTCACTTTCTTCTCAAGTGTGCATGGAAAATTCTCAAGGACAGATCATATATTGGGACACGAAACACCTCTCCAAAAATTTACAAGATCAAAGTCATACCAAGCATCTTCTCTGATCGCAATGACTTAAAACTAGAAATCAACCACCAAAAGAAATCTGGAAGACCCCCAATTAATTGCAGACTAAACAATATGCTTTGGAATGACTTGGGTAAATGAGAAAATCAAAGAGGAGCTTAAAAAATACTTAGAAACTAACAAGACTGAAGGCACAAGTTATCAAACTCTATGGGATGCAGAAAAGCAGTACTGAGGGAAGTTCATTGCAATGCAGGCCCACCTTAATAAACAAGAGAAATCAGAAATAAGCAATCTAACCCTACACTTAAAGCAACAAGAGAAAGAACAATAAAGGCAAAAATCAGTAGAAGAAAGGAAATAATAAAATTTGAGTAGATATAAACAAAATAGAAAACAAAAAGGCAATTCAGAAGATTGATGAAAAGCAATAGCTGGTTCCTTGAAAATATAATCAAAATTGATAAGCCATTAGCAAGACTCACAAAGAAAAAAAGGGAGAAAACTCTCATAACTAGAATCAGAAATAAAAGGGGGAAAGTTACAACAGGTACCACAGAAATCTAAAACATCATTAAAAGATTACTAAAAACTAAAGCTCTAAGCCAATGAAGTGACAACCTTTAGGACATGGACAGATTTTTAGAAAAATACAATTTACTAAGTCTGAATGAGGAAAAATTAGATAATCTGAACAGGACTATCATAAGCAAGAAAACTGAAGTAATTAAAATTCTCCCTAAAAACATAAGCCTAGGATCAGAGCCTTTTCTAGTGAATTTTACCAAACTTTCAGAGAAAAATTAATACCTATTCTCAAACTAGTCCAAAATATTGAAGAACCGGGAACATTTCCGAACACTTTCTATGTGGCTAACATCCTATTGATACCGAAAGCTGACAGAGAAGTCACCAAGAAATATATTAACCAGAACAATCACGAAGATAAAGAAATAAAAGGAATCCAAGTAAGAAAGGTGGTAGTGAAACAATTATTATTTGTAGAAGACATGATTATATATACTGAAACCCTAAAAACTGTCAAAAAACTACTAGAACTAATCAATGAATTCAGTATAGTGGCAGGCTATAAAATCAATGCACAAAAATCCTTTGCATCTTCGCACACAAACAATATTCTAGAAGAACAAAATAAAGAACACCATGTCGTTTAAAATAGAAGTAAAATTAAATAAAAATCTTGGAATATACTAATTCAAGGATGTGAAAGACCTGTACAATGAAAACTACAAGTCCTTTTTAAAAGAAATAGAGGAGGACACGAAGAGATGGAAAGACATTACCTGTTCATGGTTGGGAAGAATCAATGTTGTTAAAATAATCATCTTACCTAAAGCAATACACAGATTTAATGCAATCCACATTAAAGTTCCATGGGCCTATTTCCAGCAAGTAGAACAAAAAAATCTTAAAATTACATGGAATAATAAAGGACCCCAAGTAGCCAAAGCAGTTATGAGGAAAAAGAATGAACTGGGAGAGACAATATCACCTGACATTGAGCTATACTACAAAGCCATAGTAATCAAAACAGTATGGTGGTACTGGAATAATAAGAGAGGCACAGATCAGCAGAATAGAAATGAATCACAGAAACTGACTCACAAATATAGTCAGTTTATTTATTACAAAGGAGCCGAAAGCATAAGATGAAGTGTCTTCAATAAATGGTGTTAGGAAAACTGGACAGCCACATGCAAAAGAATAAAGCTAGACTACCCGCTAACAACATTCATAAAAAGTAACTCAAAATGGACTAGAATCTTGGACATAATACCTAAAACCATATAATTCTTGGGGGACAACATAGGAAAGACATTTCATGACATCAGCCTTAGAGAGGGAATCAGCATCAAGGGAAATAACCTGGAATACATCCAACTAAAGATCTTTCACAACAAAAGAGAACATCACCCAAACAAAAAGACAACCTATTATCTGGGAGAAGATATCTGCGGTTGCTATTTCTGACAAGGGCTTAATATCCAAAATATACAAAGAGCTCATAAAAGTCAACAACAGAGAAACAGGCAAATCAATTTTTAAAAAAGGCAGAATTGGAGAGACAGTTTTCCAAAAGAAGACATGCAGATGATCAACAAGCATGCATAAAGATGTTCCTACTTGCTGGCTATTAGGGAAATGCAAATTAATATAACGGTGAGATACCACCTTAAACCCAAGAGATTGGCTGTTATTAAAAAATCTGGAAACAAAAAATGTTGGCAAGGATGTAGAGAAAAGAGAACACTTTTAGACAGTTTGGTGGGATTGCAAATTGGTGCAACCCCTACAGAATAAAGTATGGAGATTCCTCAAAATGCTGAAGATTGAAATCCCATGTGATCCCGCTATCCCACTTCTCAGTCTTTACTCAAAAGACACAAAAACACTCATTCTCAGAGTGTTACGCACCCTCCCCCATTTTTATTGTAGCCCTATTTACAATAGCTAGGAACTGGAAACTACCTAAGTGCCCAACATCAGATGAATAGATAAAGACGAGTGGTATATATACATAGACACACACATACAATGGAACACTATACAGCCCTTAGAAGCTATGTAATCCTGTCATTTGAATCAACATGAATGAATCTAGAGGGGATAATGTTAAGTGAAATAAGTCAAAAGAAGAAAGATGGACACCAAATAATCTCACATCTGTAATGTGACTAGACAAAATAAAACCAACCCTTGCACATTTGCAATAGATCTGAGGCTACCAATAGGGCAAGGAATGGGGTGGAGGGTGGGTGGTAAGTGGTGGCAGAATCCACTGGACAACGGACACTTGGGGTTTTGATGGAAGGCAGTGTGTACTGATAAATATCTGAGGAATGGGAAAACCGCACATATGGGGAACCTACATGTATGAGTTTAATTTGTAATACAAAAAACTGGGAAAAAAATGCCAAAAAAATCCATTGATGACCAATGCAAGTTATGAGGCTAATAATAGCTAAGATTCTACAGATATTAAAAGGTTAATAAGATAATAATATAAACAGGTTTGTTGTAATTTAACAACATATTTGAAATAGATATATTGCTTTAAAAACAATCTACCAAAGCTCTCTCAAGAAAAAACATGTAACTTGCATGATCCTATTTTAGAATACTGTATTCCTAGTTACAAACTTTCCAATAATATCTTAGCAAAATAAATTAAAATACAGAAGAAGAATAATGCATTCCCAATAAATGAGGTTTGTCCCAGGAATGTAAGGTTGGTTTGTCATTTGAAAATGGATGTAATTCAGCATATTAATTAAAAAGAAAGAACATATGATTATCTCAATAGTACGGAACTATCATTTGATAAAACCCAGTATTAATTCCTAATAAAAGTTCTTCATAACTTGAAATATTGGAGAATTGCCTCAACCTTATAAATTTCATCAATGAAAAACCTACAGACAACCATCATGCTTAATAATGAGAACCTGACATTTTTCCTTTTACCATTAGGAACAAGAGAGCAAATCATTCTACACTGGAAGTCCCAGCTAGTGCATTAAGGAAAGAAAAAGAAATAAAATACACTGAGATCAGAAAGGAAGAGGAAAAATGACCTTTATCCACAGACAATATGATCATCTACACCAAAAACTCTGGAATATACAAACAAAATATTAAAACTGAAAAGTGAGTTTAACAAGGTTTCAGAATATAAAATTGATGTACAAAAATTAAGTATACTTTTATGTAGTAGCAGCAAATAATCAGAAATTAAAATTTTTAAACTACCATTAATGATAGCCCCCAATTCTAAAATATTTACAGATAGGTTTCACAACACCTGCTGTGAAAGACCTGTGCACTGAAAGTTATAAAAAAAATTGCTGAAAGAAATTAAATAAGAACTAAATAAATGGAGAATAGAAAGTAGTAGCCAAGAACATGTTAATGGAATTTTAAGAGAGAGTATTAAAACTTGCCTGTTTGGACATATTTTCTGAAAATTTTGCTGACTTGTCTTTCAAAAATGTAACAAGATCTTTATAAATTTCACCTTTTCTCTCATAATTAATTTCTCCATCATCTTCTTTGCCCTTTGAAAGAAAAAACTTGATGCTATTATTAATGCAACAGCAATTTAAGGACCTGATCTACACATCCCAACCTAAGACATGAATTTTCTTCTCTAAAGGATCCATGTGGTAGTCTTCATACATGAAATGTACAGGCAAAACTCAACTCCCTTAATTCAATGTTATCTATTCATGCATTCATTGGTTCTTTCATTCAGCAAGACATTACAGAGTACCTCCTGTGTCTGCAGGTCATCTGCAGCTCATCAGAGAAGTGAAAGCTCCCTTCTCTCTGCTCTCCTCTAATACAGAAACGCTTTATGACTCATTTGGCGAAGTCACAAAAGGCCTCAGGATTAGAATGCAATCACAGAAAAGCTTGTGTCTGTCATGCTCTGTTCTTGTTCTGCATGTAGCATCATTGCTATCAGCTCATTTTCTAGCGTTATGATCTCTACGTAACCATCTGTCCATCAACACTCTGCCTCTATCCCTGTTCCTCTTCCTGTCTTTCCCTTTTCTTTCCTACCCCTATCATTCTTCCTTAACCAACTATATATGTATATACCTATATATAATATTATATGCATTATATTTTATATACTGTGTAATATATATCTATTGTATGGATTTATATATGCAGTTATGCAGACATACATAATTATACATAACTAGATACATAATTAGATAATAATTATGTATATCTACATAAGTGCATATATAACATATGACTAGCACATGTCATATATGTAACTATATAAACACATTTATACATATAATTGTAGTGTGTTTGCTGCAATTATGGAATAGTTTCATATTCCTTGTTTTGTGTTTTTCAAATTGAGAGGAATAATTAGATGTATCATATCAAATAAAGGTGCATATGGGTCCACAGACTTTGACAGAAACAAAGGCCTCTTCCTCACTCTAAAAGGTCAGAGAAAATTACTCCTTTTTAAAAAAAAGAAAATCTTATTTTCTAATTGGAGATTCTATTTTACTAAAGTATTAATCCAAACCAAAAGCAAAATCTTAGTTTGTTTCCCTTCTCTAAGCAGAAATAAGCCAGTGTCATCCTGAGAAGAAGTGCAGCAAAAGGCAGGTCAGAAGAGATACCGACAAGGATTGACAACTCTCCAAACAGTCCCCTGGGATGGTTGGGTCCCCCATTAAGAAATTGATCCTCCCTACAGAATTTCACTAGTGAGTCCCAAATTTACATTGAAGACACTGAGGGCGAAGGTGCTACAGAGAACGCTGAGCTCCTAACCAGGTTCAGTGAACCGGCATGGGATTGAAATTAGGTTGTTTGATCCAAACAGTCAGAAGGTTATGCGCCTTTTATCTCTCTACTCAAAGCCATGCCACCCACACTCTGCTTTGTGAAACAGGGGATGGGAATCTGAAAAACTGTTTCTCCTTTGCCAAGTGAAGTTAGCTTCAGTCAGCAGAAAGTGAGAGGAAGACCAAGAGGAAGGCAGAGAGAGAAAGGACATGCTTCCTATTTGTCCACTGTCTTGTCACCCAGGCAATAGCCCTTAACCTGGGCAGTGACAGTTGCTTCCAGTAAGTAGCAACAGTTGGTTCCAGTTTCCAGGGTTTCCCATCCCCTCCCCCAACCCCCCAAATCCCAGAATCAGGCTCACGGTCCACAGCCAGAAATACCATTATCAGCTGACCAGGGCTCCATTTTCAAAGGCCTGCATCTCAGTTCTTTTAGTTTTGCAAAGATCCTCCTATGAGCTCCTGAGGTACCAGTGTTCACTCCCTTAAAGACCTGGGACCCAGTTTTATGGAGACCACCTGAAGTAACCATTCCTTAGAGGGGTGGGTCCCATTTCAGGGCTTGGGGTGTCTCCTCTGAGCACCAGTGCAAGTCAGGTACATTCTTCAGAGATCTCTTCCACATCTGCAAGGGTCTCTTCTGATATTCTAAGGTAACAGCACTGCCTGGTAGCGCCCACTTCCCAGAATCCTGGGTTCCAGCTTCATGGGGCATTTCCTTCAGGTTTTCCATTGGGGGGTTGATACCCCCACTTCTCTTCCTTTAGTCTCTTCAACTCTTAGGGGAGAAGCTACTATATTACTGTTTCTGTATTACCTCAGTGTTGCTTTTATGCCTTTAATTTCTCCTAATGCTTGCTTGTGTAACTAATCAGAGCACTGAAAATATTAAAGAACTTTTGTTTTATAAAGTGGAGTGTCTCCTTGAAAATCATTTCTTAGAAGCCTGAATGAATGGACTGCAATCCGGAGGGAAACCAGGGACTGAAACAATTTTGAATTTTCCCAGCAAATATAGCAAAGGAGGTCTGCATGAATCCCACAGAACAGTACTTCATTTTTCTATGGTCATCAAGAGTCAATGCTGGAAACAGGCTTGCATTTATAGAGACCAAACTAAGCACCAAAGTCAATACATTTTTTTTTTAAAGATTACTTACACTGTTTAAAAATACTCCTTTTGAGGTACAAGTAACACATAGCATATCAACATCATGTGGCTTCACCAGCAGATAACAAATTTCTCCATGAATTTGTCTCCAAGGTGGAGCTCGGCATCCATTTGAGAATTCATAATCTGAAACCAATCATTAATCAATGAAAAGGAGTTCTTTAATTGAAAATTTTATAAAATGTTGGCTTCAAAACAACATGACTGAACTCTTATGTTTCCATTTTTTAATCAAGTTTAATGTAACTATTGAAGCATTTTGAAAATACAATTATGAAAAAAAAATATGTAACATGAATCTGAGAAAACATAAACCTGAAGTATAGTCGATAGATTCCAAGACTGTGTTCTCTCCTTTTCCTGAGAAACGTTTGAGCAGCTCTACATCATTCTTCACCACTGTTGGACTTAAACGTATTTCTCTGAAACAGATGTTTAGAAATTCATTTAAACTATTTTAAAGCAATCATATTCCATTACATCAGGGGGAATAGAGACTGCAACTAATGTTGCAGTTAATTTTACAATAATAATAACAATTGCAGCAAATTTTAACCATGTCATAACACTGTCAAAACTTCAAGGAATTAGTGACTCATGTTTAATGCAACATGAAATAATATCCACTTCATTTCTTAATACTACATACTACAAAAGACCAGTAAAACAAGCTTTAAACCTTAGAGACTCTTCATGACATTTGCATTATAATTTAATAATTTATCTACGTCTTAGCTTGAACATAACAAGTCACTCAATATCTTCAGAATTAAATAAAATCCCACTAGAATTTTTTAGCCATGTCAACTGCAAATTTAAATGTTTAGGATTCAAAATATCCACACCATAAACTAAAATTTTGTTTCAATAAAGTTACATGTTGAATCAACAATAACTTTCATACTTTATTTTCTGGGTTTTTTTTTCTAATATTCTGAGAAAATTTTTTGTAACTTTTTTCAGAATGTTTTCATTTTAATTGAGGTAATTCTGATTTACAAAATAATATGGTTTTAGAAGTGCAGGTTCACAATTCATCATCATATATAGTAACACATCAAGCTCACTACCAAATTTCCAAGTAGTTCTTCTGTAATCATATTTTTAGGTTTCCATTTTTTTAGTACTCACAAAGAAATATGCTTTAGAGAATGATTGAGTAGGTACAGATCCAGTTGCTGGAGCAGCTTGGCAATCCTCATCTTAATCTCATTTTCAGGATCATCTTTGGTAATTTTATAAAGGAAATTTAATGCAGATAATTGTTCTTCCATTGTATTATAATTCAAGCCCAGGATTTTTGTTACAGGATCTTTGTTAGCTGATCAAAAGATTAAATACTAAAAATTATCCTCATCTTTTATACAACAATTTAGTAAGAGCAAATTCTTTGAAACTCACTCAAAAGTGTTTGTTAATTAAGCTTTCTCTGTGGA
This sequence comes from Solenodon paradoxus, assembly GCA_004363575.1. Lineage (NCBI taxonomy): Eukaryota > Metazoa > Chordata > Mammalia > Eulipotyphla > Solenodontidae > Solenodon > Solenodon paradoxus. Next base: position 39,893 of record RJWH01005686.1, on the reverse strand, counting down.
CCCAATTAGAATTTCTTTTTTTTATTTTTACCATATTTAGGAACTTTATTATATGTCTTGAGATGTTCTGCCTTATAATATTATCTATAGATTCAATCTCTTTGATAGAATAAAATAGGACAGAGGTTAGAAAGATATTTTTTTTTTAGTTGAGCAGGAATTCAACTAACATATTCAGAATTCAGAATAAATTTGAAGATACTGGTCTCTATCATTAAAACTCTGTGTGTGTGTCTATGTGTGTGTGTGTGTGTGTACCAGTATTCACAAGTGCTTTCTTTCCAAAATGGCATGTTTTTCTACAGATCTACTGCCGTTCTTTGCCACCTGTTCAAACTGTTATATTTTCAATTCCTCTTGATGTTAAGAGTTGGAAAAACAAATCTAACCCTTATTTACACACATACCAAAATTAAAGTGAAAAACTTAACTATCAACTCGTAAGTAAAACTGACACATGTGAAAGCTAACTAGAGATGCGGAAAACAATATGTGATTAAGGTAAAGAAAATATAGTTGAAAATGAAGGAACAAAGGAAAAAGCCTTGTTTATAAGGGAGAAATTCAAATAAGATGAATATATATAAGCATTTGGACAGGGAGGGGGAAATGCCTATGGTTTAATTAAGAAAACCTGACCTGATTGAAGTGAAGTATAATGATGGCATTAAGTCTTCATCAGGGATGGGCTATGCCACTAGAAAATAGCAGAGAAGACTGAGTTGAATACAGACTGAATAAAGTAGAGGCAAGGAAAGGAGACTCAAAAATTAGCCACATATTTGAGAATCTCAAATTATCGGCTTTAGAGCTATTCTCCCAAAAACTTTATGAAAAGATATTAGGTGAATTCCAGGAAAACCATAAAGCTGGTCTCCTAACTGCCATGTGTCAGGCAAGATTTGTACTTATAACTCTTCCAGAAAGGACAAAATACAGTAATTGATACATATTTAGCAGATGTGATATATAGCAGTCTATGCATTATATTTATATATTCAGTTGAAGTGAATGAACATCATGCCTCTATTAACTCTCTTCTTGAGTTCAATTTACTCTCAAAATGTTCTCTCTCTGCAGGAAAGTTGCTTTGATGTATAAGTAGCCTAATAAAGAAGAGTAGGCATGAGATTTTTTAAAAAAGTGCTGTCCTAAGGCTCACATCTTTTTTTTTTTTAAAGGACCATCTTCGAAATTCACAACAATGCACTGAGTTAAAGAATGATGAAAATCTTTTACCTGAGACCCACCAAGCATGATTATAAAGAAGAAATACACATTCTCTACTGTTGGGCATGTCTACTATAAGAAATAATTAGAGACTATTCAAGCAGGCAACTAATCACACTCTTTTTTACGTATTACACGACTAGATGATAATGAGAATATATCCTTAATGAAGAGGAAAAACATTTCCCATTGAATATATGTAACTATTCACAAGAGTTAAATCCACAGTAAAATTTAGCTGAGAAAAATGAAAAGCCAGGTTAGTACGAGTTATCTGTGCTAAGTGGAGAGCCTACATTCATTTAAAAAAAAATAGCTCATCATCTATCTGAACAATATTCAAGGGGAGAGGGTAGATTCCAGTGCTGATGCTGGAAATCTGTTTTCCCTCCTGATGTGGACCTTAAATACTACAGACTTTCTTTTTAGAAACTAAGAATGTTCTCCTTAAACATCATTCTAAAATTAGCAATCTGGAAGTTTACTAATGGTAAAGGATTAGACCTTTCATTTAAAGTGGAAATTTTATATGAGCACAACATTTCAGCCAAGGAAATGTAATGACATTTTTATGTCATTGAGTATAAGATATTTCACTTTTTATTTATGGTATATAAAGAACTTTTTCAAGAGACCATACAAATGATTCCCCCCGAATTCTGGTTCTAAAAGCTCAAATCACATACTGGAATGTGAATTTCACCTTCAATACATGCTTGTGCTTCCTTCAGCTTTGTGTCTTTGGCAATAAGTAAAAAGTGTGACAATTGCCCAAGGCTCCTAATTTTAATTTGTGGTACAGAAAGAAAGAGCAAAGGCTGTCCATGTTGATCAACTTCTTCTGATATAACTGCTGTTTCTCTAAAAAAAATGGAAAAAAAAGAAAAAGCTTAAGGTTATCTAGAGGTCATTAGAAGTTAAATTTAAACATCTGACAAATTACTCCAAACACACAATGTAAATACCTCTCATTAGAAGCTCATCTACTTTCCCTCTTTCTTCCACACTCGAACCCTTCCCCAAACTTATTGGCAACCATAATGAGTAGGCACAGTTCCTTCCAGCTTCTATTGGGTGACTGTTACATCCAGGAAAAATATTTTAAGCAACTTTTGGAATATGTATATGAATTCAACAGTTTTGGGTTTTGATTCTCTAAACAACGTGCTTTAAAACATCATTGATTCTACAGAACCATTCATGTTTTGGAGATTTCTAATGTTATTTTACTTAAAAGTTTTATATTATAGTAATCAGTGGTCAGGACTTTTCTTGGTTACTCTGCACTTATGAATAAAAAAAGGTATGAAAAAAAAAATACATCGATCTCTCTGGATTGTTTTTCCACTCCAAACCCCCTAATTTGGCTTAGCTTAAATTAATAAGTACTTTTTATCTAAATGGACTTTTCCTGATCAGAAACTACTGAGTCGTCTAGATTTGTGTCCATTTTAATGATTTTCTTAGATTGGTATTTTAAGAATATTAAAATATTCTGGCGCTTCCTGGTAGAGTAGCAGTTGGGTCAATAGCCTCTGAAGGAGAGAGGGCCACATACCAATGGGTTTGAGTCCCAGGTCCAGGGGGCAACAACCACTGTGAACAATTAAATAAAAATAAATAAAGTGCTTCTTCCTCCTCTCTCTAAAAATATCATAGTATTAGGATGTTCTTATGGCAGTGATAGTAGAACATTTATTAAACTGCCTCATTTTTATTATACACCTATATCCCTGGAACAACCACCTACATCTTAAGACCCAATCTAACATATTTTATACTGAAATAAAAAATTGTGAAATACTGCCAGTTCATCAGAAAAGGCAAATTTGACAGACTCGGACTATCTATTGCTAACACTTATATTTCACTGGAATAAAAACCGAATAAAAAAATAGAAACTGTGAGAAGCACAGTGACTCTCCCCAATGTCCATGTCCTGATCCCTGAAACTTGTGAATATGCTACCTTACATGGCAAAAGGGACTTTGCCAATGGATTAAGTTAAGGATCTTGAGATAGTCAGATCAGCCCGGATTACGTAGGTGTGTCCAATGTATTCAAAATGTCCTTAGAAGGCAGAAAATGCCTTAGAAGGCATCAAGTCAGAGATGATGGAAACACGTAGAAGTAATGTGGGGCCAGAGTCAAGGAATGCAGGCGCCCACTAGAAGCTGGAACAGGCAAGAACTTGAAGGAACGCAATCCTGCCAACACCTTGATTTTAGCTCTGAAGATTCACTTTAGATTTTTCACCTTAAATAATGTTAAATGAAAGATCTATGCTTGAAGTTATTAGTAGTCCCAGCTCATACAAATGACTAAGATAAAACAGAGCATGATTCACAACTCAAATATGGCAGCCGAATAGCTTAAAATAACAGATTTATTATCTCACAAATTATTATTGCAATTATTACAAAGGCAAGAGGAAGCTAATAGGAAGACTTTAGTGGGTCTTGTCCCTTCTCTGTTGCCAGCCCCTTAAATATTAACTGTACACAGAAGGTGCTAAAAAATATATGAAGAGCAAGCGAGTGAATGAAATATTTCTAGACTTGCCAGTGACATGCATCGTGTCCAAATGCATATTTTCTCTGAGATAAAGCTTTTGGACTAGTGTCTTTAGGATTGAGGAGAGTTTTAAATGTCTGTACCAGGGCTGGTCAATTGTGCTAAGTGGACACTGACAGGGCTAAGTTACAGGCTAACTGAATGGAAAGAAATGGGCAAGCTGAAAGGGGCAAGTGACATCTTTTGTTGCTCTTTTTTGAAGACAGTGACTTAGCAAAACAAGAGGAAATAAAACGCCAGCTATAGGGAGGATGTTTCAGTTCTGGACTTAACAGTTTCTAATACTGAAAGAAAAATCTCTTAGAAAGAAAAATACTGCCCCCACCTTACGACAGTCAGGAATAATGTGCTGTAAGTGATATTCACTGACCTAGTCAAGATACTTTAAATTGGAGTTGGGAAAAGAAGCTGAAAACAGTTGGCTTATAAAACATAAGAGCAGAAAAATGTCCAAGTTATTAAATTGCCGCTGTCTTGTTTAATGTCCAGAATATAGTAATTACTCCCATAAGTGCATGTCTAAATAGTAACATAGGAAATAAGACTCTAGCTGAGAAACAATTTAATAATTCTCAGGGATGAAAAACTAAGAGTTCAGTAACTGAAGTTATAGCCACTGATCCTAATATCATGACACAGAAATTTTTACCAAAATACAGTAACTGTTATTTCATAAAAAATATAATTTTAAGATTGGGTCTAAACTTAGAGATCAGCCCTTTGTGATACTGATCAGAAAACCATGAACCAGAAAGAAATTATCTGTGACTAGGAGAAAGAGGGCCATTGTGTTCTGACTTCACACAGAGCTCTTACAAATGTGCAATTTGTTCCCACTCATACACATCACACTGAGACATGACAGAAAGGTTTGCAGTAAAATATGGCAACTAAAGCAGAGGTGATTCAATTGTCATCATTCTACCAGAGAAAGAGAGGAGAAAACAGGTAATGACATTTCACAATGTCATTCTGAATGCTTATCCAATTTAAAAGTTTGCCAAGATACATTCTAGAGAATCAAAGCATCTCAGCTGTGTGTCCCACCAACAGAAGGTACTATCATTGAGTGGTGTCAACTGCCTTTAGTTTACAGTGCATTTGGACTTCATTCTGAAGAGTCTTAGGAAGATTAGTAATCTCATCCTCTCTGATAGGAATAGAAACAATTGAACATGGCAATAGTGACCTATGGCCTCCATTAAAATGAAAGTAATAGATATTTTTCTTAAAAAAATTGAACATGGAGAGATGATGACAAATGTTATTAGAGAAAAAATAGCTATTGAATAGGAATGATTCTAAAGGAAAAGAAGAGATTATGCAACATGAAAACTACCCATGACTAGTTATTCAGTTAATAACAAACTTCACCAAACCTTTTTTTTTTATGTACTATGATGAAATGATGAAATGCAAAACCGTTTCAGTGTGGTTTTATGACCAGTTTCATCATCAGATGTCAATGAGCCTAATTCAGAAGGCTGGTCACACTGTTACTGCTACAGAGACTGCATTTGGAGATGTACAACATCAAATTTGAAAAGTGAGGCCACAAGTATAAAGGTAGCCCCATAAATATCTGCAGAGATTAATAAAGAGAAATAGCTTACCTATTTGAAAATAATTTCAGTTATGACAAAACTGTTTTGGAATAAGAGATCTGGGAGATTACATATCCCCAAGAAAAAGAATCTGCTTTAGAAACAAACAAACAAACAAAAACATTACAAAACAGCCCAAGGATATTCCTTTGGTATGAACAGGACTAGAGACCTCAGGCTCAAATCTGTCTTGAATGACTGGCCATCCACATGGACTTAGAAACTTAAATCCTGTCTGGAAGGAGAGTGGCTTCCTACACTTTAAATAAATGTATAAATGGGTATTAAGGGCCTTCCTACCTAAGCAGGAAGAGTACAAAGAATGAGGTTGATAGGATTGGTTTGATAATACATTTCTTGGTTATTAAAGGCAACCTCTGGTCTACATCACTTACTGTGTTGCTAAAGGTAACAAACATCAAATGGCAATGGGTTGCTTAAAGATTTTTGGTTTGAGGGGTAGGAAAGGATATATATATATATATATATATATATATATATATATATATATATATATATATATAGTGAAGACCTGGATATGCAAATATTTGGTATTTTCCATTATTACCAAAATCTCAGTTGCATCCTTTGCCTTCTTCCAGGCAATCAGTATGAATTTAACATTCACCAAGTCGCACATGTAAAGTTCCTTCAAATACAATTAGCACTACTATCAGTTCCCTCTCATCATTTTTAACATCAAAGCTTTCAGCAATAAAGATCAGAGACAAAAAGTTGGCCCAAGGCAAAGACTACATTTAAATGAATTTATCCTAAATGTATAATATATTACCAGAATTATATTTTATAAATGTATGCAGTTCTTATCAATCTATTCATAAAATTTTATGTAATTTATATAAATATGTAACCTACTGAGGAGGAGATAGGATTTTTTTTTAATCTCCAATTTAGAAGGTTCTTATTTGAGGGCAGTGCTAATTGTTGAGAATTCTCTCGCATACTGAGCAAAATTTACCCCTCTCCCTCTGCCATCCCAAGTATTGATAGATTTAAAATCAAAGGGCTTTTTGTTTAGATTATCAGAGGTCACAAAAACAATGCCTATTGGCATACAGCAGGTGATACAGATAAAAAGCAAAGCAAATGCTTGGAGGGTGATGACCCAGACAGAAAACATATCCCATTACTGAAAGATCAAAGTTAAATTTAAAAACTAAATAAATGTGTGTTGGCCTAACAAAATATCCTCAGGTTTCACCAGAATGCCTCCAGTTTTCAACCCCTGGTTCAGAGGCTCTCTAAGACTCAGGCAGGTTAAATGACTTGCCCCCAGCCTACAATCAATCAACAAAAATATGCACCAGAAGCAATTAGCTGGCTTACCTGACAACATAGCCTGAGCCAAATGCTGAAGGGTTCAACCTTGTTTTCCATTCAAGTGGTTCTACAAAAACATATTTTGCCTCTTGGGGATATTTGTAGATAAAACTCTCCACAAACATAACAATTTCTTTCAATATCACTTCTTTTAGAGGGTTAATTTCCATGACTTCAGTCCCATATCCGGCAGCTGCCCACTGTGCGGATCTCCTCAGTGCCACACCCATGGGATTAGTTAATGTCCAGGCCTGAGTTTAGCACAAACGCTATGACAGAGCAGAAAGACTTAAAGACAATAGCATCCATCTTGTCACTGGAACGATTTTTCATTTTCAAGATTTTAAGCTAAACTACCCAACCCACTCTGTTTAATCACCTTTGAGATCATTCTTTAAAGTTACCTAATTGCTCTTCAATTCAATAACATGGTTAACTTTCCCTCGACCAGCTCTAAGTAAAACTGACTAGTTCTTAAGAATTTTCCAATATCTGCCTGCCCTGAATTGAAATAACTTCTTTTTCTTTTCCCTGAGCCCAAGAGAGATAATTCAAATAACTGGGCAGAAAATGGAAACAGAAATCCCCAGGAGTGGAAAAAGAATTGGAAGAGGTTTGCATTCAGGCTGTGGTTTGCAGCTCTGCTGGGGCACAGCATACGCGAGCGAAGTTCCTTGGAGCTGGATTGCACTTTGCTTAAAATTATGCTACTATGCTCCTATTAATCAGAATATTTGAGTAACCCAAATCCTGCATTCTCTACCTATTATATTTTATTGTATTCATGGCTTTCTTAAAAGCGAATGTGAGAAATATCAGAACAAACGAGAATCTTTTTAGCCTGTTTGTCTAAATAGGCCATCAAAAGAATCTAGTGCTAAAATTGAAAACAAAAATTCAAATGAAATAATTTTAACTTTGGTCACACAGAAATTAGTCTTTAACAGAAAATCTTTAACTTGATAACATTCTCTGTAACATCAAATAAGTGCCAACTTAGGACACTCATTCAGAACACATGTTCTGACATTAAATAATAATGGGCATTTAAGGCTTTTTTTTTTTTTTTCAGATAATCTGTACTAGTTTGTTTTCTCGCATGTAATAACATTGATAATTTCTTCCAGAATATTAGAATTGTTACAAAGTTATATGTATATATAAAATTAGTTATATATGCTTATAAAATATAATGAGTTTCTCTCCTCCTCCCATTAATATAGAATCTCAGAAGTACCAATATGGCTTGTACTTTTTGTACTCTGTTAAATCTTAACTCCAATAACAGGGACATTAAATCAATGGCTCTCAGTGGAGTCAGTTGGCATCACGATACTATTAGAAAGCAATACAGAAATATTACAGATGTTTCATTATACAAATGATAGAAATGGAACATCGTTGGTGTTTAGTGATAAGTACCAAGGATGCCAGATGTCTGAAATGTGCAGAACAGTACCCTAGAAGAATTATGCTGTAATCTCCAGGCATCTAACAGATGAAAAACCTAATACCTGAGCCTGTAGTCTAGCTCTCCTTCACAAATAATCACAAGATATTTTTCACGGTTTTGATATACACTGACTTTTCAAAGATTGCAACCATCATATAAATAAAAAAGAAATATTGTACATACTTTGTTTTATATAGAACTTTACCAAGAGCTCAGCATTTGGGAAAATCACACCACTAATGGCAATGCTATTCACACAATTTAAGTTCTATGACACATCTGTATAGGCCTGAATTTAAGCTACTTCAGTCACAGTAATTCTGTGCAAGACTGAGCATTTGATGACTTCATTATATATTCTGTTGTAGTGCTACCTGAGCATTTACATGATGATATTTTATTACATATTATTTTCCTTTATTTTAGTTATAACAATATTGACAGTTCACACTATACTTATAAAAGTATTATTACCTATGACTTTGATTTCAGAATAACAACATAGGCATTACAAAATATTTGTTTAAAAACCATGTACTGGGTCAGAGTTGAAAACAGCTAAGTTAGATATACGCGTACATATATATGTTGTATATATACACAGATAAATACATATATATGTCTATACATACATACACATGTGTATATATGTGTGATATAAAATGTATACAATTGGGGTACAAATTTGTGTATTTGTTTTAGTATTCTGGAGTTTTGTTTCTATTGCTAGACTCTAAACACATAAACAAGAACTGGTATTTATGTGTGACAGTCTTGAATTTCTCAATATTATGAAAATAGGAGCTAATTAATGAACAGTACCAATGGCTGTATCTTATCCATGAAAAATTAGGTAGACAGTTCTGCTTGCTTTTAATCTTAAGTGTAACACTGGTTTTAGTTTAGAAGCTATGGCTGTGCATCCTTCTTGTACCTTTTAAAAGAATAATGTGTAATTATATAGATTATTTAAATCTGTGACAGTTAACAAAGAACATAGTAACTTCCTGGAAGACACTTAAGAAGGAGCTAAGAAATTCAAGAAGTTCCTTTCATCATGATAAATTTTTATAGACTGCAAATATAACATACTTGAATCTATTCAAGCGGTTCTTGAGTCTAATAAACATCCAGGAGCTGCTGAAAGGGACAGACTTGATATGAGAAGGCTGGTTAGCCAATGCCTAAGAAAACGTCAGTGGGCCCCACAAGGATACACAAGGCAAGTACAATATTATTAGACAAAAAATAAAATGGAACAAAATTCCAAAGAGGAGATGAGAGAGAGAGGAGAGAGACAGAGAGAGAGAGAACAAGTTTTGCAGGTCTAAACTGAGTTTTAAGCACACTTTAAACTTATGTAATGTTATAATGAAATGTTCTTTCAATAAAAATAAGAAAGCAGGATAATTTGATGCTTTTCATCTATGTGAGAAATTTTTAATGACTTTTTAATTTACCAAGGGAATCAAAGCTACAGTATTTATTTCACTAATTCCAGTGGTGTTCAAAATGGTTAGTATAACTCAGGTAAAAATACAAAACTTAACTTTTAGTCGAGTTTCTTTAATTTCTCCCCATTTTCTTCTCATTGCCAACCCATTACTTCTTTGACCTAAGAATCATGTTCCAATGAGTACGGGTAAATATATATATATATATATATATATATATATATTTGTTAAAGTAAGATTTTAAAGTTTAACAATTAGAAAATAGAGTTTACGTGCATGCGTTTGTTTCCAAAATTTTAGAATCGTTTTGCACTCATTTTCTCTCCTAATAGAATAAAATTGACTTTTCTTTTTAAAGGGTCATTGCAAGCTTCCAGTATCATTACTAAAATGAAAACCATTCAAGAACAGCGTCTGTAACACTTGAGAGGAAGCAAGACGGAATTGTTTAAGAGACTACAGAAATAATAAGCATTGACTGGGAGAGCTGTGAGTGGTAACATGGACTGTGGAACGTGCATCTGTGTGTTGGCATTCTGAGAAGGGTGAAGCTATCGGTGATACAGGCGGAAAACGAAACTTTCAGAATGACATCAACAGGTCCCTGGATCAAACTAAACTCAAATCCTGGGTGAAGACACAGGACGAGGGCGTTGGAGCTGGAGAATAAGTTGGAGAGAGTAGTGGGGACCGGCAGGAAAAAGAGGAGAGAAGTGGGCAAAGCGGCAGGGGCGGAAGAGGAGAAAGGAGAAGAGGAAGAGACAGGCCCGGAGGGGCCCGTGGAAGCGCTGAGGATCCTGGTTCCCTGGTCTGTGCCGGGGCAGGGTATCTGCGGGGAAGTGGTGGTTAGAGGGAAGTGGAAGACAAAAGGGGGAAGGGGGCGGATCTGCGTCCGGAGCTGGGAAAGGGAAAACTGCAATTGGTATAGCAGCTGAGTTCGAAAGCGGTCCCCATTTCCCAGACTGGGGGACTGCTGCAAAGACCCAGGCGCGGGGCGTGCTCTAGCAGCGAGTCGAACTCCCGCAGCGGCGAACCCCTGGTGGCAGACCGCTCCCGGGCCGCACTCACCTGCAGCGCTCAGCTCTGCGCCGGCAACTGCGCCGGGCGCCGAGGCGGTGCGCGCTCGCCGGTTGCTAGGACGCGAGGTAAACACTCAGCGCTAGGCAACGCTACTTGGCGGAGCCCCGCCGGCCGGCGCGGGTAGCTCGATTAGTACCCTCCCCCAGTGCCGCAGCTAGCGGGGATTTGCGCCCGGAGTCTGCCCACACTTCACCGTGCCACTTGCGCTGGGGGCTCGCGCCCGCCGCCGCGAGTGCTGGAGACGCTCTGCCCACACGGAGCTCAGCTGGCACCCACCTCCGCTTCTCCCCGCTGCCCCTCTCCCTTGAAACTGGTATTCTATCGAGGATCTCCTCTCTCAACTCGTCCCAGTTCACTACATCAGGTGGAAAATGTTTATCTTAAATAAGGCCAAGAGTAGTATGAGGTTTTTGCAGTCACTTAACATAATAAAAAAGAAATAGAATATATTAGAAACACAATTTCGTGTTTCTCAACAGACTTCCATACAGGTGTTCTCTAGTATTGCTTAAGGTGTTCTTTGTATCTTAAATTTTAACTGAATTCGTAAAGGTAGCATAGGGCCTCTCACGGGATAATTGATGCCTCACATTTCTCTCCAAAAAAGCAAATATGGTAGTGTACTCTAATACTCCCTGGAAAAGGAGAAGTTGCTCTATTGCTAGTCTATTTAAGAGAATTGGAATGAAATGAGAGCATATTTCCACCTTTTAAAAAATGTCTTTTATTTTTGTCCATTAAAATGGCTTTGACCCTACCAGTAGACACTCTACCAACAAGAGTTCTAACTCTGAAAAACCAGCCTGGGCTATTGGTTTGGGGGAGAGAGTGAGTTATAGACTCTTGGGAGTCAGAGCTCTTATGGACCAGTGCTGGAAAATTTAGGGTGCGAAAGTTTTTAGGAACTTGAATTCTTTCCCTAAAGCCAGAAGGACAGATGTACAATGATGTTAGAATATAAATATCAGGATATTATACAGCTGAAAAAAAACAGAACCTTTCTGCAGACACAGAAGAAATGAGATTTGACTTTTGTTTTAGATTCTTCTCTTTTTGCAAATATGAAAGTTGTTAAGAGTGGGATAGTTTTGCCTAAAGGAGACTTTACGTCCAGATAAGCCTAGAGTTGCCATGTCTCAGGGAGATCTATATGCTAGTAGGTACCTAATCTAAAGGAGAACCTTTCTAAAAATAATGGATAGCTTACAATCTGGGGCCACCAGAAAATTATATGGTAGATTGATACAGGTCGCAAACTGGTAAAGTTTGGTTTGGAATTCACCGTTGGGGTATAGGGGTCTGAAACAGTCTTAGAAGTATGGAGACTTTGGGGGGTACTTTATTTCACTTGCATATTTTAATCAGCATTACTGAGGCCAATTTAGAAAATGGCCCATGATCTACAAGATAAGTAACCTTCCAGCACAGCTGGAAAAAGCTAGCTCCCATCAAGATCTGAGCATCTGTGTCCTCATTTGTCAAATTCATGCCAAGGGTGGGAATCAATGATTGCTTAATCTGATGGCAACATTTGAATTTATTAAACCTGACATCTTCCAAGGAAAATAGCATGTAATATTTAAATTTTTAGAATTCCCACTGACTTCTTCCAATTTTTCTTTGCTATGTTGAAGCACTAACTTGGCTGATCATTAGCTCTTGACTTACATAACTACAGATGGTCCTCAGTTTATGGTGGTTCAACTTAGACGATTTTTGGACAGTGATGGTGAAAGTGATAGGCATCAGTGGAAACCATACTTCAAAATTTGAATTAGGACACTGTTTTCACTTCAATAAGTTATATGAGATATTCCACACTTTATTGTAAAATAGGTTTTCTGTGAAATAAATTTTGCCCAATTCTAGGTTAGTATAACTGTTCTGAGCATGTTTAAGGTAAGCGAGGCTAAGCTATGATGTCTGGTAGATTAGATGTAAGATATGCATTTTTAACAGGACATTTTCAACTTTTGATAGGATTATCAGGATGTAATGACATCATAAATCAAGGAAGACTGTCATTTACTTTGTCTGCCTTAATAAAGTACAACAGACTGGGTATCTTACACAACGGAAATGTATTATCTTAAGAGTTCTGGGTTCTGGAAGTCCATAAGCAAGGTTTAGCAAACTTGACTCCTTCTGAGGGCTATGAAAAAAGATTATCACAGACTTTGATCCCTATCTTATATATGAACCATCTTCCTATTCATGTGACATTTTACCTATATGCCTCCCTCTGTGTGCAAATTCCCCTTTTTTCTAAGGACGCCTGTTATATTGTATTATGATGCAATCTAATTAACTCCATTTAGCTTGATTATTTTTATAAAGACCTTCTCTTCCAACTGGTCACATTCTAAAGTACTAGGTCTTCAGTATAAGAATTTTGAGAGTGAGCACAACTCAACACATACAATTCTGTAAAGAGAGGAATTGGAAGGCTTCACCTCACCTGTATAGATTGGGGCCCACTGATGTGAGGCAACCAAGAGATATATCTATAGGCCATGGCCAGGAGAAGGTGACACACATGGTTGGTCAGGAAAGGACTAAGACAGATGGAGCCTCACAAAGTTTGTGGGAAAGTAAAACCATTTATCTTGTACAGTAATGGAAGTAAATCTTCATTTATGGGGCAAGATCACCTCTCAGTGGAATTTTTCGGGAGGTTTCAACAGGAGTTCTGATGAAGTTTAATGAAGTCCTGAAGATCAGATTCTCCAGGTCTCACCTCCCCTTACAGATAAAGACCAACAATCAAAGAAATCCAACTGCTGCCTGTGCCCTAAGACATTTGTCAGTGATACACTGAGGGTCAGGGCACATGGTCTGGAAATGAAATGGCTCCTTCTTAGATTCTAACCCCTAGATATTCATTTATTCAATAAATACTTTCTTTGGATACCAGCATGTGCTGGGCACTCTGCTGGCAGTACTGGGTTGTCCAGTTGGAGTACTGACAATTAAGAAGACAGTTCAATAAACTCTGTTCAAAAATCACTGAAATAGAAGGAAGGCTAGTGGCATGGAGCACAGTATGCTGAGACAGAAGAGACAGAGAAGAGGGTGACTAGGGGAGCTGACTCACAAAAGTTAGTCTTTATGAGTCATGACAAAGTCCATATTTTATTGTAGCAATAATGGAAGATATTGGAGAATTTTTAACAAGGAGCAACATGATCTGATTTGTGTTCCTGAACCATTCTGACTTTGCTGTGGGAGTTCTCTATAGAAGTTCAAGTAGAGACTACTAATAAGTCACTTTGGCTTAGGTTCCCCGGGAAATTGACTACAAGGTGGAAAAAGGCATATAAAAATTTATTGGTGAATATACATAGGGGAGTGATGCAAGATTGGACACAGAGAAGTTGTACAGAGCATTCACAGAGAGCACTCAAGATGGGATGATCCTACAGAGTTTTCCTATATTGAAGTAAAGGGGTCGCATGCCCATATCACCTGGTCATTACTGGCTAGTGACTAGATGCAGGTTATCCCAAGGAAAGCACATGACTTTCAGCCCTCAAATTGAAAACTATGAGCTACAAACATTTTGAGTAGCTGGGAAGAGGGGTGCTTTAGTCCTGGAGGGGTGTGAATAAACCGCAACATCCACTAAAGTCCACCCTTTTGCACAGCTCAGATCCAGCAGCATCATGTGCTATATCTGGAAACAGCTCCTCCAGGATTTTGGTGGACCTGGTTTCCTGGCAAAACTTAGAAAGATAGGAAACAAACTATAGGCCCTGGCTCTTAAGCTGGTTTCATAACTGCAGCTGATCATCATCTGCTTCTTCTGCTATTCCAGACCCCTCACATCCTTCACTAGTACTTGTGTGGTGCTAGATGGCTTACCTGCTTGGATGATCCTGATTCTCCCCACTGAGGAGCCTGAGCCACTGGCTTCAGCATTCTCCATTTGTGCATTTGCCATCAAAATTAGATAAGAAGTACCAGCAACCTTCAGATGAACCATCCAGTTCCAAGTTACCCCCACTGTGTAAAACATCCTGACCTCTTCCTAATGATCAGAGTCAATTTCTCTAATTAGAATCATGATTCCTTTACTTGCCTATTGGTTTCTTGTACAGAGTAAAAGCTAAAGCTCAAAGTTTAATGTCCCCTGGGGAATATTCCCCCTCAAGGATCTGGACTTGAAAACATGCAGAGTCAAGTTTTGTAGTAATAGAAAGCACAGATCTCATCAAGTGACAGATATGCGTGACCACTTCTGCTTCCACCTCTTGGTTCCAGAATCCACAAAGTTGACCTTTAGGGGGTCACAGTACCATATAATGGCTGTTGATTTATAGTACAAAGTGAAAGTCTAAAGGATGACATCTCATCCTCCACAGAATATCATCCCCAAACTAGCATTATAGGTAGACCTTCAAAAGACTGCACCACTGCTCTGTTAGAATAGCAGCCAAAAATGGAAACAGGAGATTCTAAGTGCCTTCTCATTGAAAGTGCTTGACAGGACAACCATCTATAAGAAAATATGTAAAAGGTGGCAAGGACTATGTGTGGGCTCAGCAATGTGAGTTCTGTCTTGTTGACAGGGATCTTCCCAATGCAACTACTCAGTATCCAGTCTGCCAGTAGCAGAGATTGATGCTAAACCTTTAATATGGCACCATTCCTGGGATGACTAGCCAAAACCTAGTGACAGGTCAGCTATATAAGATCCCTTTTATATTATGCTCCTTACTAGGACTGATACCTATTCCAAGTAGGGTTTTGCCCTACTTACTCACAGTGCTTCTGCCATCACCACCATCAGAAATGCCTGAGTCACCAACATGATATCCCATGCAATATTGCCTCAGGACAAGAGGTCCATTTTAGAGCCACAAAGATACAACAGTAGATTTAGGACTATGAGGCCACTGCTCTTACCAAGAACACCGAGATGCAGCCATCCTGATAGCACAGGATTGATAGATTACTGAATGACCTGTCGAAGCCCCAGGTAAGGTGCCAGAAGAGCACAATACCTTACAGGATTGTCTCCACTGTCCAAGATACTGAATTAACAGTTGACATATAGTGCTGCTTTCCCTCATCACTAGAATTCATGGGTGTGAAAACCAAGAAATGAACCTTCTCTCCATAACTCTCAGTGACTTGTGGACTTCTGCCCCCCATTCCTACAACCTGGAGTTTGATAAGCTTAGGAGCCCTGGTTTCCATGAGGTAATTGCTTCTATCGGGAAATGTAATAAGACTCACTGAAGCTGTGACTGCCACCTGGCTACCTGGGGTACATGCTAATGAATCAGCATAACTTTAAAAAAAAATGTAGTTATGTTAGCTGGGTCACTGATTAATCATGATTACTATGAGATCTAGGATGCTGCCACCAGGAAGGAAGGAGAATGTTTACAACCCAGGGGCCAAGAGGCTCAGGGATTCATTGGGCGTCTCTTAGTATTTCCGTATGTTACAATAACTGAATGGAAATCGCGGTAATTGCAGTCAGGGCATGTCAGCTGAGCATTGAAGAGATCTGGGTTCTGCTGCCAGGCAGCCCAGCCAAAGTACCAGCAAAGGTCAGCTAGAATGCCTAGTTGGCTTACAGCTACCTTGTCTTCACTATTTCCTACCTATAGCCTCACTCTAATGCTTTCAGTGATAAAAGACAGAGAAAAGGGGAGAGGGAAAAGGATAAAGAAACTTCTGAATTATTTGTTCTGTCGTAAGTCAGCTTTGCATTCTCTACAAGGAGCCTAAATTGACTCTTGTGGATGTTTTTCTTATCTCTTCAAAACCCTTGAAATATTCCTGCTTCTGCCCTGTTTTGCTCCATTCTGGAACAAGCTTCTCCATTCTACCTTTAGTCTTAGGAATCTAGCAGTTCTATATCTACTGTCTGCCTTGATCTCTCTTTTTAAAATAATAATTCTATTATTTTGTTTACATTGCTATATTCATTTTAGTATCTGTATTTCACACCAAATCCACCACCAAAGTTCTAGCACTTGCTCCCTTCTTCCTTCCCTTCCCCCTCCCACCAAACCTGGAAACCACAGTCTTGCAACCTGTGAATTTTGTTGAGATTTGTCTGTTTGTTTTGTTTTGTTGTTTTCCACATGTGAGTGAAACCATTTTGCATTTTTCTTTCTGACTTATTTCACTTAACATAACCCCTCCAGTTCCATCCCAATTGTTGTAAAGGGAACAAATTATGTCTTTTTCAAACAGCTGTTGAGGTCTTATAGCTGCCACACACCTCCACCAATCCCCACCAGTGTATTGCCCCAGGCCTCCTCACACCCCAGCCCAAATCTGGCCCTTGGGAAACACTCACATATTGTATTCCCAACAAATTCTGGAAGTGCAGGCCAGTCCTCTCTCAGCAGCATTCCTCCACTTTCTGCCCAAGGCACTCTGCCCACCCTGTCTCTACCCCTAGGCTCATACACTGTGTCTTCCTCTACTTCCAAGTGCACAAGGCAAGGGGCACATACTAAATTCTCCAAGTAGTCTCCTTAAAGTTCCTCTTCTTCCTTCTGAGTTGAGGTTGGGGGGACAAGTGAGTAGAGAAGAGAAGGTTAACATGGCTCTTTCCAAAAAAGCTCCTCCCCAGAAATAAGCTCATTTCCCTTCTATAATTTCAATGTGAGTCAGATAATTGACTTTCCAGTTATAGCCCTTACAATATTACTTCTCAGCCTAGATCCTCACTCTGGAATAAAATTGTCAATTGCATTTGGAACCCCAGTGTCCTGAATTAGTGAAACAATTTTAGCATTTTATTTCTTATGCATATGTACAAACTGTGGATCATTACACAGTAAATCAACATACGTTATTTTAGAAAGTGAATTTTTTTATTCATACATCTCTTTAGCTTTTAGTGTGTTACAATGACTGTATTCCTATAGTGAAAATTAAGGAGTCTATGAAATGATAGACTTAGGAGTAAATTTATGTTATATACATGCTAGTTAAAGTTAGGCTATATTAAATATCAAATTATAATAGGTTGTTTCATGTATGTCAAATAAAATGATTTGGGTTCTAAAAGAAAATTGTATGCTTACTTTTAAACATTTTTACTTAATGTAATTTTATGGAGAAAAAGTATTTTTCCCTGATATTTTTACTTACTATATTTACATGTAATGCAGTTGATTGGCCTTTTAACTGGAAAATTTGGGCAAGAAAGTAAGGTGATTAGAATATCAAATTGAATTTGGGGGAAGTGGAGCATGCATGTTATATGCTTCAAACTCTGTCTAAAAGAAGTAGAAGAAAACAGACCTAGAGAAGTACATTCTCTCCTTAGTTTGAGCAACCCTTTTAGAAATGATCAAAGTGTCCTGTAAGGATAATTAAGTCTACATGATGCCTCACTAAACTTCCAATCAAATATCGGTATTGTGTATGTCTCTAAAACCCGTTAAAATTAGAGTAGGGAGGGAGAAAATAGTGAGACATGTCAATATTTGGATAAGAGAAAGTGAAAGAGTTGAAATGACTTAGCAGAGAGGAGTACTCTGAAACCTAATAGTTTGAAGGGTTCAAAGCCAATAAAAATAAAACATTTACAGATCGCAGACCCTGAAAGGACTCAAGCATTATAGACATCGCTGAAGGTGCCAAGTCAACAGAGAAAATAGGACAGCTTCAAAGCCTTGTTCAAGGATAGTTTAGGCAATTCTGTCCTTTTCCCCAACAGAAAGGTTTATAAGTTGGGACACCAGGTATAGCTGGGAACAGTGTCCTGAAATCCTGAGAATTAAGTAATCGTGATAACAATGAATGCTGAGAATCCTCTCTGTCTCTTCTCCTGGCAAGCTCCCTCACACTGTCAATCCAACTTACATCTTACCGTGAAAGATCTGGTATTGAATAGCCTAAAACAAAGATTTCCAGGTACTGCCATTTAAGAGTTCTTATAATTAAATTATACAGCTGTTGCAATAGAGAAATGGTGTGTGTAAACTAGGGGCAGGGCTGATCGTACCAGAATTATACCCTCTTCTTCCAGAGTAAACAATAATCTCTAAGAAAGAAAACTCGAGAAATAGCAGTTAAGTATGTTATTTAAAACACTGAAATGTTGAGCAATACCAAAGAGTAGTTGTCCATCTGATTTTTAAGGAAAACAAAAACAAAAATGGGAAAATCAACTTTTCAAGAAGACACTAAGCCAGCTACTTCATAGAAAGTATATTCTCATCACCCAGACCCAGCTGGTCATCACTCAGAGTTAAATAGGTGATGAATAGGCCATCAGAGGAGGTAAAGCATCTGTGACAATAAGCTGTTGCTGCTTTAAACCTGCATGACAATCACCCCCCAAACCCAGTGGTTTACATGTATTTGTACTTACAATCTGGGTTAATTACAGTTTTGTTTTTTTAGGAAATATTATTTTTATTTAGTTCATGTTGACTGTCCTTCCCGATCCTGGAACACAAACCCAAGTTCTGGGCAAGTATGCAGACTTTGCTTAGTAAGAAGCAGTGGATCTAACTGCTGCTCTACCAGGGCACACCTTGATTACAACTTCAATTGCAATTTTTTTTGACCTATGCTAGGTCTGACTAAGTGTCTCTGCTTCAGGCTGTGTGTCTTCTGGCCTTAGTCTAGGCTCTGAATTTGTTCCATGTATCTCATTCCTTAAGGCAGGCGTAGGGGTAATGGCTGTCACAATGTATCACGTTCTTGTCCTGGTGAATCACTTCCGTGGACCTTCCAAGTCTCTGATTGCACTATGTTCACTAAAATCCTATTGACCAAACAAGTCACGTGGCCAAGCCAAAAATCAAAAGGTGGAGAGTTATTATTAATTTGTCCTCCATCAAGCCATGACCAGTATTTGGATAGATGACACTGCTACAGCAAATTGAAGAAATAACTGGAACTAATAATTGAGTTTACCAAAGCACCCTTCTGTGTTATCGTTATCATTCATCAAATCTTTTATTTATCTAATCTTGTTTTTTATTCCCACTTCATTAATATGGTGGGTCATCTTATTGTATTCTCCATCCTCAAACAAAAATATCCAGGCAGAATAGCATAATTAATAATTAAGTGGATTTGCTTTATTTTATGTACTTATTCTATTTAAAAAAATCTTCTTATAATTTTTTTCATAGTGTATCTTTTTTATTTTATGCTCCTTTTATTTAAATAAGGATACATAATTGTATAAAAGGTGTTTAACACCATTCTATGTCAAAAATAGCATTTTGTCCCTGTACTGATTTTTAAAGTAGAAACTCAGAGCAAAATACATTGGAATGTAGGAAAAGTTATTTGATATAGAAAATATGTAGTCTAGCCAAGAAGTGATTACTCCAGAAATCCTCATGACGAATAAAGGATTTAATGTGAGACTTGATATTTTGGAAAAACAAACTGAGGATTAATAATATCCGGGTGTTTTCTCCCAATAACACCAAAGGAAACAGTGAAGACATCTTAAAAGAATGGCTTCCAGATGCGTAGTAAATCATGTGACTTTACCAAAGGAGAACATGGCGAAGGGAGGATATTAACTTATTTTGAGAAGAAAACCATTGTTTGGGTGACTAGTAGTATTTTTCACCTCAACTTTATAATATTAATACAGAGATAAAAGTCAGGAACACTGTCCTTTCAGATAGTTGAATGATGGGTAAATTGTAATGAAAATTAGTTTTGCATTCAGTACAATTTATTTATAAGAAAGTAAGAGTTTTACGTTGTGAGAATCTGTCCTGTTGAATTGACTGGAATATATCTCACAGTCCTATAAAGTGAGAGAAGGATAATATTAAGAAGGGAGATAGGATGAGAAAATCAGGATGATGCTTTGTGCATGAGAATGTTTTTAGATACATGAATTTTAGAAAGTAGTTGGAATCTGGATGTTGATTTCCTATAAATCACCTACACACATACCCTTTGAAAGAGCTCATGTTTTCCTCAGTTTTGAGAACACTTAGTTCATTGATAGAGCTTCCTATACTCCTAATAACCTCTAAGGTCATTGATTTTTTTTCTTTTGATACATTCCAATTGTATTTGTATCACTAAAAATGTACTAGAATGTCTTAGCTTTCAGAGTTGGGGTCATGAAGACCATTTAGTAATTGCTGGCTTTAGTTTTCCATACTGAAAACTTCCTGTGACCTTTTCTCATCCCTATAATATTACCTGGCAAGTGTTTGCGCTTGAGCAATCCTTCTCTGGATCTCATCACAGAATTGTAAAACAATAGCAGTGGCAGCAGGAATGAAACTAGTCTCCAGAGATCACAAATTGTAATCAGATATTATAGAACAGAAATTAGAATGTATGAATTCTCTGAGGGATAGTCCATTTAATCAATTACATTTCCTATGGAGGAGATTAAGCACAAATGGACCATTTGGCAATTTCCATGGACATTAAGTACATGTAGTAAGTGGGGAATGAACCAAATTAATCTTCTGTTTCCTTCCTAACTGGCGAATCAACTCAAAGTAAGATTAATAAACCATAAGCAATATATTGCCAGTTGTCATTTGAGGGAATTCTTTTTTCTTTCATATTGATGACCTTAGTGTTAGAATAATATCACAGGAGCACTTCGGGATTAGGAAAGCTATGATGATTTTACCCGCTCCTTTGCAAAAGTCTACTTCCTTAGCTTCTGTAAATTTACTCTGCATTAGATTAGGTTCTGTTGTAAGCCAAACAGTGGCTTGCAGGAGACAGAAATTCATTACAATAGTCTGGAATAAGGTGTTAAATTGTGCCAAGGTGGTTGTCTTCCATAAAGTCCCGAGGGACTGTGCAAGGCCCACATTTCTAAGACTTGCTCCATCTCCAACCGTCATGACTGCATTGCAGTCAGCAGAAAAGAGGTAAACATGAAGAAAGGGGGCAAAGATCAAATGCTAACTTTCTTTTTTAAAGGAAATTGCCACATCTCTCTTCTACTTATATCTCATTGGCCCAAACTATTCATGGGATATTTTTGCTTTTTGCATTTTGAAGCTCTCTTCATTAGGTACATAGAAATTTAAATTTGTTCTGTTTTCTTGGTATTTAAATTTTTTCTCTTTATAAAATGATCTGGGTTTTCATTAGTAATAATTTTTGCTGAAAGGTTTTTTTGTCTGATTTTAACCAAGGTACAGCAACTTTCTATTTGATTTTTTTCTTGGTATATCTTTTTCCATTCCTTTACTAATATTTTAGCTATGTTTACTGTAACAGAATATAGCTTTTATTAAAAACAATCCATTCTTATAATCTTTGTGTTTGATAGAGGCTTTTATTTTCATTACTTGTCATCTTACTTGTACTTTCTATTTTTGTCATCTTTTCTATTCTTTTTATTCTTTCCTCTGCTGCCCTTTGTTTAGATTAATTTTTAACTATTTTATCTATTTTATCATGTGCTCTGATACTATCATTTTACTGTTTATATAAAAATAATATTCCCCTCTGGATAATATACTATTAAGGTTATACATTTAAATTTTGTTAACACCTTTAGACATCAATATTACTATTTTATGTATTTTACATTGCTAATATTAATGATACACTTAATAATTTTTCTAAAAATAGAATTATTGAGGTATGACTAATATCCAGTAAACCGTTTATATTACAAATACACAATTTGATAAGTTTTGACACTTAGAAAACAGTCACTATTATCTATAGAATGACGATATCATCCAAAAGGTTTCTTGTGCCTCCTTTTAATCTTTCTCTCCTGCCACTTCATTTTTATACTTGATGGTGATTCAGGCAGGATCCTAAATCCAAATCCTGTTATTCTATCAAAGCTATTAATGAACATCTCTATCTCTCCCTGTCTGCTTCCATCTCTGGTAAACTCTTATATTTCCCTTTTGTAAAGATCTGCTAATTAGCGAATTCTCCTTCATGTTTGGTAGCCTGAGAATATCATCATTTTGATTTCATTCAGAAAATATTTTTTCTAAATTTGAATATAATTTTCCCCTTATACACTGATTGTATATCATGTGACAGTTTCTGATTTCTTTTGTGACCATCAAATAATCAGCTGTGGACAATCTTGGTGATTTAGCAGGTAGTATCCTGCCTCTGGTCACAGATATCCCCAGGACTCATGTTTGTGACCCAGGGCCAGGGGGAACAACCAAGATGAACAACCAAAATAGCAATAAATAAATGCTTCTTCCTCCTCTTTCTTCCTGATTGCCTGCCTCTGCTCACCTTCATCCCTGCCTATACCTTTCCTTTACAAAAAAAATCAGTTGTTAGTTGGAAACAACCTAAGTGTATATTGACAGATGAGTGAAGACTGATGAAGATGTTGTGTGTGTATGTAAGCATGTGTGTGTTATATGTATATATACAAGATGGAGTACTATTCAGCTATAAAAAGGAAATATGAAATTCCACCATTTGCAACAATATAGATGGACCTAGAGAGTATTATATTAAGTGAAATAAGTCAGATGGAGAAAGATAAGCACTGTATGATTTCACTTATATGTGTAAAATAAAGAAACAAAAATAAAACAAAAACAGGTACTTAGACTTTAAGAACAAAATGGTGGTTACCAGAAGACAAATGGAAAGATGGGGGTGCATAAATTAGGTAAGAGGGATCAATTGTATAGTAAAGGATAGAAATTAGACCACTGATGGTGTATATAATATAGTATATACGAGTTTCTCTTTGTCTTTGGTGCTCTATAATTTCACCATGATTTGTCTAGTTGTGGCTTTTCTTCATATTTTTCTTTGTATTTATATTTTTCTTTTTATTAATATGCTCTTGGAATCTGTTGAAAGACATTTTCAATGATATCTTAGAAAATATTGGAAAATTCTCAGTCATTTGATTCTTACATTTACCTTTACCCCCTTTTTCTCTCTTTTTCTTCTGGAATTTGAATTCAACATATTTCTACTCTACCTGACATTTTTCAGAACCAGTTCTGCACAACATTTTGTAAAATTTCTTTCTTCATGCCTGTTGGAGACCACCATTTTGCTCTTCGGATGTGTCTAATCTACTGCTCAGCCCCATCCATTAGGATTGTCGTTCATTTCAATTATTTCGTATTTTATTTCCAGGTAGTCTCTTTGGTTCTTGTTCAAATTTGGTCATTGTGTATAGTTTATTGTTCTCTGCACAGATTTTCAAACTTTTCTTTCACTTGTTAATAGATGCTGAATATCATCTTTGTTTGAATTTGCATATTTAATGTAATCGTGTCATGCGTTTTTTGTTGCACTTCCTGTTACTCAGATGGTTAAGGCACAGGCTATGAAAGTCATGAACCTGGTGCAAGAGCCAGGGCATTACATGACTGAAGTTTATAGAACAAACCTGACTTTGAACATAATTACTGAGAATATTATGAAACTCATAATTATTCAAATAAGCATAATAATTTTATAATTTGACTGTAACAATATCTGAGGTCTTTTTGAATGTTTCTGATATTCCTATTCTTGCTGCTTCTCATGATACCTTGTTTCCTTGTATTTTATATTTTTGGGTAGCAGGAGGCAGGTGGGGGCAGAGGAGCTTCCTCCAGAGATTAACATTTGCTTCTGTTAGATACCTTGGTTGCTATATATATATATATATATATATGACTAAACTATAAGTATCATTTTATATATTTGGTCTATAATCTTTCATTTAACAATATATATTGAAATGTATGTCAGTCAAGGTAAATTAATGAAAATTATTAATAACTATAATATTCTATAAATAAGGATATATTTTAATTTATTTAACCATCAACTTTGACTTTTAAGTATGTATCACTGAAAATGCACATCTTTATTTTTATTATTTTTTATATTTTTGAAAGAAAGGTACAGGTAGGAAGAGAAAGGAGGAGGTTTTAAAAATTTTTATTTAATTAT
Organism: Solenodon paradoxus; assembly: GCA_004363575.1. Taxonomy (NCBI): domain Eukaryota; kingdom Metazoa; phylum Chordata; class Mammalia; order Eulipotyphla; family Solenodontidae; genus Solenodon; species Solenodon paradoxus. The sequence goes on along the minus strand of RJWH01005686.1, from coordinate 15,276 downwards.
TCATCTTAATTGCTCTTGGAATGTATGTGAACTATGCCCAGTGGACTTACCTGCTGAATCACCAGGGCACACCAGTGTATATATTTATAAAGATAGCTTTACATGTTTCCATGTAAATATATAAGTATATTACGTATATGTATATATTTTTTTCCCTGAAAGCAAAGCTGTTATGGCAAAGAGAATATGCACTTCAAGAATAAAAACACGTACTATGCATGACTTTCCAAAGAGTATCAATTACTGCCCATCAATATATACCATGCACTTTACACACTGTATTTTATCAAACTTAAAATTTACTATTCTGATAAGAATATCCTTGCTTTAATCTCCTAATATTTAATTAAGCTGAACAAATTTGCTAGTTCTATTACCATTTGCTCTTCTGTGTGATTGCTATTTAGTCTATTTTTTTCTGATTGTTTTCTTATTTATAAATGCTCTTTAAACTTTTTAATGTCTTCCTTTCAAATATTTGCTTTAGGAATAACTTTTGAAATGTAAATGTTATCTTTTATTTAAAGTTTTACTCTCTGCTTTTTGTGGCTCCTCTTAGAAGATACACATTTTTTTTTAAATTTTCTGTTTCTTACCAAAACAGAATGCTTTACTTGAAATACATGAGTATTCTAGATGAGGCAAAAGACCTTGCCTGTGAGTATTAATTGTATATTTTGTTGCTGGGAAAATTAAATCTAATTTCTTCCTCTACCCTTTTTAAAAATGTTGAGTGGAGAGACAAGGATGGCGCCTACGGGAAAGCGTTCACTGAGACACTGCACAGAAAAAAGAAAGAAAAGAAAATGCCAGTTTTTCAGAGCCAACACAGAAAAAGGGATTTTCCTGCTTTGGCATCGGCCAGAACAACTTAGAGACCAGAAGGAATCTAAGGACTGGTTCTGCAGGTGAATGAGAGGCATAGGGATTCAACGGAGACTTCAGCTGCAAAGGAGAGCCCCCGGAAAGGGGAATTTGGTGGTATGTGAGTGGTCTACGTCTTCTAAAGAGAGTGCAGAGCAGTTACTCTGACCTTCAGCACCCACCTAGGGCTTGTAGCAGCAAAGATTGCGTTGCTGCTTTACTCTTCTTCCATGGAAATAGCAGAGGCAGCCGCTTACCCCAAGCAGCGTGAATTCAGTCAGAGGCCAGAGCAACAAGCCTAGGCTACACCGAGCAGGGGAGGGTTTCTGAGGTTGCTGCTGGTGAACTCTTGACTGGCAAAGGGGAACCCTGGAAAGAGGAGTTCCGCGGTAAAAGTCCATGGCCTTCTTCTTCACCTATCCACAGGGACATACTAAAGAGAGTGCAGAGTAGCCATTCTGACCTCCAGCATCTGCCCGTGGTTTTCCAGAGCAGTGACCCCATAGCTGCCTTGCTCTTCTTCGGCTGAAACTGCAGAAGCAGACCTGCTAATCTTTAGCAGTGCAAATTCAGTCAGAGCCAGAGTGGCAAACCTGGATCAAATTGAGAAAGGGATGGCTTTCTGTGATTGCTGCTGAGGAACTCTTGGCTAGAAAAAGCCCAGGAGAAAATTGGAGGCAAAACAGGAACATGAGGGTTCTATGCACCTCCCATTACACACCCTGGAGCTCAGGCCCCCTGGGAATTGGGATTCAATGTCTAAGACCCGGAAGAGCAGCCTGTGGAAAGGACTTGACCCTGATGGTGTGGTGAATACAAGGGACATAAGTGCAAACAGCAGGCTGAAGTCACATAGCCCCAGCTGGCAGAGTTCTACTAGCAAAACAACCCTACCCTCCCCCGAATCGGCTGCAAACCTACATTCTTCCAGATGACCACTACACCCCCACTCCACACCCACCCCCATGCAGCAGCCATCATCACTCCCTGACACAGCAAAACACACTATAGAAACCTATAAGGGTCAAAAATACAAAATATAACAAAAATAAAGCACCCGCTGGCAGAAATTGAAAAAAAAAAAAAACAAAAAAACAAAAAAAAACTAGCAGTAAATCAACAAGATACCAAATTATGAGGGGGAAAAAACACAACATAACCCGAAACCTCAGGAAATGGAATCAAAACAAAATGACAGCTAACCAGAAATTAACTTTGAACACATGGAAGATCGGTTCTTTCTAAAAGATAAAGAATTCAAGTCTGCAATCACAAAGAAATTCAGAGAATTAAAAAAAAATTCAGATCAACAAAACAAAGATCTTAAAGATTTAAGCAGCAAAAGGCTGAGATTGAAGCTCTACAGAAAAAATAAAAACAGAAATATAGGATTTAAAGGAGATAATTCATGAAACTAAGAATAATATAAAAAGCTTTGTAACTAGAATAACCCAAATGGAGGAAAGAATTAGTGATATAGAGGCTAATAATGCAGAAAGGAGCCAAGAAGAAGAAAGAGAAATTAAATGCAAAAAAAAAAAAAAAAAAAAAAAAAAAAAAAAAAAAAAAAAAAAAAAAAAAAAAAAAAAAAAAAAAAAAAAAAAAAAAAAAAAAAAAAAAAAAAAAAAGAAGAAACCCTCAGAGAACTATCTGACACCATCAGGAAAGGCAACATTAAAATACTGGGTATCCCAGAAGGTGAAGAGAAAAAGAAGGGAACAGAGAGCATATTCAAGGAAAAATTGCTGAAAACTTCCCAGAGAACAAATAATGAACATACAGGTCAATTAAGCAAATGGAAGACCCAACTATATAAACCCTAAAAAAACTATACCAAGACACATAATTGAAAAACTGTCAAAAGACAAAGAAAGAATTCCAAAGGTAATCAGGAGAAAAAAACCAGGTAACATAAAAAGAACTACTATCTGACTAACCTCAGATTTCTCAGAAGAAACTCTATAGGCTAGAAGGGAATAGAACGATATCTTCAAAATACTACAGATGAAATGTATCAGCCAAAAATACTATATCTGTGAAAATCACTTTCAAATTTGAGGGAAAAATAAAGGTTTTCCCCAACAAACAAAAGGTAAAAGAGTTTGCAACCATGAGACCTCCTCTATAAGAAATGTTGACAGAGGCTCTAAGAGACTATCTAAAACAAAGAGAAAAACTTTACAAAACTATAAATGAAGTAACAAACAGATCACATAGCCAGAAAACAAAATTCAAAATGGTAGTAGCAAGCTCTCAAATATCAATCATTACTGTAGATGTAAATGGACTGAACTCACCAGTGCAAAGGCACAGGGTGGGTAAATAGATTAAAGGCAAAATCCAACTCTATATTGTCTACAAGAAACTCATCTTAGATCAAGAGACAAGTGAAGGCTTAAAGTAAGTGGACGAAAAATGGTACTCCAAGCTAATGACAAATACGAAAGAGCAGGAATGGCTATACTCATATCAGATAATGTAGTCTTTCAACCAAAGAAAATAAAAAAGATAAAAATGGCCATTGTATAATGATAAAGGAATCAATACAACAAAAAGATTTAACACTTATTAATGTACATGCACCCAATAAAGGGACACCCAAATATATAAAACAAATATTAATAGATCTAAATAGAGATATTGACAGCAACACAATAATAGTAGGGGACTTCAATACTCCCTTTTAGTAAAAGACAGATTATCCTGACAGAGAATCAACAAAGAAATAAGATCTTTAATGACAAAATGGAAGAGCTAGATCTAATAGATATATAGAGAGTACTTCACCCCAAAACTATAGACTAGACATTTTTTTTCAAGCTAATGGAGCATTCTCAAGGATAGACCATATGTTGGGACACAAAACAAGTCTCAGTAAATTCTCAAAGATTGAAATCATATCTAGCATCTTCTCAGATCAAATGGCATCAAGCTAGAGATCAACCAAAAGGAGAAGAGAAAAACAGCAAAATAATGGAGAGTAAACAACATATTATTGAGCAACCAATGGATAAAAGAGGAAATTAGTGATGAAATTTAAAAATATCTGCAATCAAATGAAAATGAAGACACGATGTATCAGAATCTATGGGATGCAGTAAAATCAGTAATAAGACAGAACTTTACAGCAATACAATCCTACCTCAGAAAATAAGATGAATCACAAAAAACTTAAATCATCGCCTAAAGGAACTCGAAAAAGCAGAAAAACAGAAACCTAAATCCAACAGAAAGAAGCAAATAATAAAGATTAGGGAAGAAATCAATGAAATAGACAACAGAAAGACTACTCAAAAAAAATTAATGAAACCAAAAGTTGTTTTTTTAAAGAATAAATAAATACACAGATCACTATCCAAACTCGCAAAAAAGAGGAGAGAAAACGCACAAATAAATGTAATCAGAAATGAAAGAGGAATAGTCACAACAGATACAACAGAAATACGGAGGACTATAAGAGAAAACTACATACAATTATATGGCAACAAAAAGAATAACCTAGAAGAAATGGACACATTTCTGGAAATATATAATATCCCAAAACTAAACAGAAAAGAACTAGAAACCATGAACAGATCAATCGTAAGCAAGGAAATTGAAATGCTGATCAAAAACCTTCCCCCAAATGAAAGCCCTGGACCAGTTTCACCAGCCAATTATACAAAGCATTCAAAGAACTTATTCCAATTCCTCTTAACTGCTCCAAAAAAATAGAAAATGGAAAACTTCCAAACACCTTTTTATGGTGACATGCTGATTCCAAAACCAGATAAGACAGCATCGAGAAAGAAAACTACATACAAATATCTTTAATGAATATTAATGCAAAAAATCTTAATAAAATACTAGCAAATAGAATTCAATAGCATAAAATAAATCACACACCATGATCAAGTGGGATTTATTCCAGGGATGCAGAGATGGTTCGACATATGCAAATCAATAAATGTGATACACTATATGAATAAAAAGGACATAAACCACATGATCATCTCAATAGATGCAGAAAAGCATTTGAAAAGATTCAAAAGATTTGTGTTAAAAAACCTTCCAACAATAGATATAGAAGTAATGTACTTCAATATAATAAAGATAAGCTCACAACCAACATTGTACTCAATGGAGAAAATTGAAAATTTTTCCTTTAAAGATCAGGAGCAAGGCAAATATATTCACTCTCACCATTACTATTTAATATAGAGTTGGCAATCCTGGTCAATGTAATTAGACAAGAAAAAAATATAAAACATTTCCAAATAGGAAAGGAAGAAGTGAAACTATCACTTTTCACAGATGAAATGATAAAATGCATAGAGAACCCAAAGACTCAAGTAAAAAGCTACTAGAAATAATAAATACAATAAACTTGTAAGATACAAAGTTAATATTAAAAACATCTCTCATTTCTGTATGCCAACAATGAAAATACAGAAAAAGAACCAAAGAAAACAATACCGTTTGCAATTGCATCAAAGAAAAATGAAATACCTTGGAATAAACCTTACCAAGGAAGTGAAGGACTATAGAACTATAGGGCTATAGGACATTGCTAAAGGAAATAGATGATACAAAGAGGTGGAAACATATTTCATGCTCATGAATCAAAAGAATCAGCAAAATCAAAATGGTCATACTACCCAAGGCAATATACAAATTCAGTGCTATCCCCATCAAAATTCCAAAGACATTATTCACAGACATAGAACACAAAATAATGAAATTTATTTGGAGCAATAAACAACCCAGGATAGCAAAAACAATCTTCAGTGAAAAAACCAGCAATGGAGGAGTCATGCTCTCTGACTTCAAACTCTACTATAAAGCAATAATAATTAAAATAGCATGGTACTGGTATAAAAATAGACAGATCAATGAAATAGAATCAAAAATCCAGAAATAAATCTAAATATATTTGGACGCTTAATTTTTGACAAAGAAGTCAAAGCTTACAATGGGGCAAGGACAGCCTCTTTCATAATTGGTGCTGGGAGAACTGGACAGCCACATGCAAAAGGTTGAAAGTAGACCATTACCTAACACCATACACAAAAATTAACTCAAATAGTTTAAAAACCTAGACATAAGACCAGAAACCATCAAGTACGGAGAAGAGAATGGACATTATTAGACAAAAATTTAATGGATGTCTTTGGCAACTCAAGTTCCATTGCAAGGAAAATAAAATCCAAAATAAACGAATGGGATTACGTAAAAAAGTTTCTACTCAGCAAAAGTAACTCATATAAAAACAGAAAGGTAGCCAACTGAATGGGAAAGAATATTTGCCTTCCATACCTCACATAAGAGGTTAATATCTGAGATATACAAAGAACTCATAAAATTGGACAACAAAAATACAAGCAATCCAATAAAAAAATGGGCTGATGACCTTGATAGACAACTCTCCAAGGAAGACATACAAATAGCCAATAGGTTCATGAAAAGATGTTCTACTTCTTTTGTCATCAGGGAAATGCAAATCAAAGCAACAATGAGATATATCACCTCACACTGGTAAGGATGGCTATTCTCCAAAAATAAAAATAAAACATGAAACAATAAGTGCTGAAGAAGATGTGGAGAAAAGGGAACTCTAATTCGTCCTTGTTTGGAATATAAAATGGTGCAACCATTCTGGTAAGCAGTATAGAAAGTCCTCTAATAATTGAGAATAGAAATTCCATATAATCCAGTTATTCCGCTACTGGGTATTTATCCTAAAAATGCAAAAACACTCATCTCGACATATATGCACCCCCATGTTCACTGCAGTACAATTTACAATAGCTAAGAGCTGGAAACTACTTAAGTGCTCATCAATAGAAGAGTGAATAAAGAAGAAGTTGTACATATGCACAATGGAATACTATGCTGACATCTAAAAGGGAGAGATTCTGCCATTTGCAACAACATGGATGGGCTTAGAGAGACTTATGCTTAGTGAGCTAAGCAAGAAGGTGAAGGACAGACATCATATGGCAGCACTCATATGATATGTAAAGAGAAAACAAATGAACATCATAAATTAAACAACACTGAAAGTGGGGAAAGAGATAGGAACACTATTCTAAACAACTATGGACTCTTAGTGGTGAGAGGCACAAAGGCAAATCAGGGGGTTTCAAAGTGACAGGGGAGGGGTGGGGGAAATGGGATGAAGGGAATTAAGTGTAAATGAAGGGAGAAAGAAAGGGGGGATATTATTAAGCCTACTGTGCTATATGTAAAGGTAAAAATACCATTATGTATATCTCAAAACAAGTTATTCTTAAAATGCAATATCCCTTCAATAATAATAAAAAATAAAATTAAAAATGTTTAGATTCATGTGCTAGAAATCATTATTTGGGTGTCATATAGTGGTATAGTGGTATAGTAGTGAAATACTAGTGGTATAGTAGAGAAATACTTATTTTCAGAGGCTTAATATATTTTTTAATTTTCAAGTGGTTAACATGTACTAATATTCACCAAATTGTTCCATCTTCACCATTTACAGCAGCTTTATATTTAGTAATTGTTGTTGGAGGAAAATTTAAGTCATTGTTGGAATTTGAAGTTTAATCATATTTTAGTGTTTTTGAAAATGTCTTAATTCCCATGACTATTTATAAACTATGTTTAGCTTCCTCGCTCAATTATTTTGGGTTATGAATTTTTGGTAAAATCAGTAAGAAAGCTATTTTGTGATGGCTATAATCACCAACTACAGTTACTAATTTTTTACCTTTTAATAATGTTTTATTGAGGTAACTTTGTTTTACACATTAATGTCAACCCATTGTACAGGTTCTGCATTTGTGTAGGTTCCCCATTTTTCAACTGTACATCAACAAACCCTGCCCTGCACCAAATTACCAAGAGTTCTTCACAATTCTCCATTAAGCTCCACTACCACTTGCCCCACACCTCATCCCCTTCCCTGCTAGTAACCTCAGTTCTATTATCAATGACCAAGAGTTAGTTTTGTTTAGTCTGTTCCATTGCTTTGTCTCTTCACATTCTATGAGTGAGATCATCTGGTATCTGTCTTTCCTCATTTGACTTATTTCACATAACACAACACCCTCTAGTTCCATCCATGTTGATTCAAATGACAGGATTTCATCTCTTCTAAGGACTGTGTATATTCCATTGTATGTGTATGTATATGTATATACATAGAATTAGTCCTATATAAAAATATGTGTATATATATACATTCATATATATGTGTATATAGAGAGAGAGATAGATATATCACATCTTCATTCATTTGAAGGTGGGCCCTTAGGTAATTTCCAGTTCTTAGCTATTGTGGATAAAGCTGCATTAAACATGGGGGTACATATATCTCTGTGACTTAGTATTTTTGTGTCTTCTGAATAAAGACCCAGAAGTGGGATGATGGGATCAGATGAGATTTCCATATTCAACTTTTCAGGAATCTCCATACTGTTTTTCCATAATGGTTGCACAAATTTGCACTCCCACCAGCAGTGTAAAATTGTTCCCTTTTCTCCACATCCTCACCAACATTTGCTGTTTCCAGGCTTGTATAACAGGCATTCTCTCAGGGCTAAGGTGATATCTCCTTGTTGTTTTGATTTGCATTTCCCTAATAGCCAGAAAGTAAGAACATCTTTTCGTATGCCTGTGGACCATATGTATGTCTTCTTTGGAAAAATGTCTCTCCAATTTTTTCTGCCCTTTTTAAAATTGGATTGCCTGTTTTTTTGTTGAATTTTATGAGTTCTTTTCATATTTTGGGTTTTGTATATTTTGTATATTATAAGCCATAAATAAGGAAAGCAAGTGTCTTCTCCCAGTTAGTAGATTGTCTTTTTGTTTTAGTGATAGTTTCTTTTACGGTGAAGAAGCTTTTTAATTTGATGTGGTCCCAATTGTTTCTTTTTGTTTACCTTGATGCTGAAGTTGAGTCTCCAAAGATATTTCTAAGATTGGTGTCATGGAATGTTATTCCTATGTTGTCTTATAATAATGTTATGGATTCCAGTCTTACTGATTCAAGTCTCTTGTCTATTTTGGAATTTTGTGTACAGGGTTAGAGACTGGTCTAGCTTCATTCTTGTGAATGTGGCTTCCAGGTTTCTCAACACCATTTATTGAAGAGACCTTCCTTTCTCCATTGTATGCTCTTGCCTCCTTTGTTATAAATTAACTGACCCTATATAAGTGAGTTAATTTCTGGTAATTCAGTTCTATTTCAGTGATCTGTGCCTCTAATTATCCAATACCTCACAGTTCTGATCATTATCACTTTGTAGTATAGCTGAATGTCTACAAGTGTGATACCCGTGGATGTTATGTTTTTCTATGATTGCTTTGACTGTTCTGAGTCTTTGCTGTTTCGTACAAATTTTAATGTTTTTTAAATCTATTTCATTGAAATATTATAGGATTTTGATGGGGATTTCATTAAACCTACATATTGCTTTAGGCAAAGGGCCATTTTGACAATGTTGATACTTCCCAACCATGAACAGAGAGTATCTCTCCATTTCTTTTTGTCCTCCTCTATTTCTTTTTAGAAGGACTTGTAGTTTTTATTGCACAGGACCTTTACCACTTTTGTTAAGTATATTCTAAGATATTTGATTTTTTCGCTTATATTGTAAATTAGGTTGTTTTCTTGATTCAGTTTTCTTCTAGCATATTGTTTGTATATAAAATGCAATGGATTTTTGTATATTGATGCTATGGCCTGCCACTTTACTGTATTCACTGACTAATTCTAGCAGCTTTCTGACAGATTTTATGGTTCTCAACGTATAACCATGTCATTTGCAAATGATGATAGGTTTACATTCTCCCTTCCTATTTGAATTCCTTTTTTCCCATTCTTCTTGCCTAATTGCTCTGGTCAAGGCCTCACCTATGATGTTAAATAGCATTGGTGAGAGTGGACAGCCTAAACTTGTTTCTTACCTTAGGGGAAATACAGTTTTTCACTATTGAGTATGATATTGACTGTGGTTTTATTATATATGGCCTTTATTATGTTGAGGTGTATACCTTCTTATCCCCATTTTATGCATTTTTTTTATCATAAATGGGCATTGAATCTTTTCTCTGCACCTATTGATATGATCATGTGGTTTTTCTTCTTGCTCTTGTTGATGGTGTGTTACATTAATGAACTTACACATGCTGAACCATCCTTGCATCCCTGGGATAAATCTCACTTGGTCATGATGGATGATCCTTTTAATGTATTGTTGCATTCAGTTTGCTAATATTTTGTTAAAAATATATCATCTGTGCTCATTAGAGTTATTGTTCTGTAATTTTCCTTCTTAGTGACAACTCTTTCAGCTTTTGATATCAGTGTGATGTTAGCCTCATGGAAAGTATTTGGGAGTGTTCTCTGTTCTTCAATATTTTGGAAGAGTTTGAGAAGAATAGGCATTCATTCTTCTCTGAAGGTTTGATACAGCTCACTAGTAAAGACTTTCAGTCATAGGCTTTTATTTTTAAGGAGACTTTTTAATTTTTATTGTTTTTAGTGTTACTGCAGTAACATTATAAACTCACTTGTGTAGGTTCCCCATATGTGCAGTTTCCCCATTACACACACACATGCACACACACACACACACACACACACACACACTGCTCTCCATCAGATCACCAAGTGTTTTTTGTATTCTTCACCTTCATCCAGTGGTGTCTGCTACCACTTGGTTCCCCTCTTCAGCACATTCACTGTTGATAACCTTAGTTCTATTGCAAGTGTCCAAGGGTTGGCTTTGTTTTGTCTGTTCTTTTGTTTTGTCTTCACATTCCACCTGTGAATGAGAACATTTCGTATCTATCTTTCTTCTTTTGTCTTATTTCACTTAGCATAATCCCCTCTAGATCCATCAATGTTTATTCAAATGACAGGATTTCACCTCTTCTAAGGTATGTGTAGTATTCTACTGTATATCTATCCTACATCTTATTTTTCCATTCCTCTGATGTTGGCCACTTAGGTAGTTTCCAGTTCTTAACTATTGTGAATAGGCTGCACTGAACATGGGGTGCATAATTGATTACCTGTTTAATTTCCTTGATTGTGATAGTTTTATTCAGGTTTTTCAGTTCTTCCTCATTCAGTCTTAGTAGATGGTATTTTTCTTAAAACCTGCTCATTACTTTGAGGTTGTACAATTTACAGGCATAGAGCCGTTCATAGTATTCTCTTACAATGTTTTGTATTTCTGTGATGTCTGTTGTAACTTCTCCCTTTTCATTTCTGTTTCCAGTTATGAGAGTTTTCTCTTTTTCTTCATGAATCCAGACAATGGTTTGTCAATTTTGTTTGTATTTTCACAGAACCAACTTCTGCTTTCATTGATCTTCTGCATTGTCTTTTTGTTTTCTCATTTGTTTGTTTCTCCTTCAGTCTTTATTATTTCCTTTCTTCTATAGATTTTTGGCTTCAAATGTTGTTCTTTCTCTGTTTTAGATGTAGTATTAGTTTATTTGTGATTTTCCTTGTTTCTTGAGATAGGCAAGAAACAATTAACTGGATTGCCACAAACTTCCCTCAGTATTAGTTTTGTTGCAGCCTGTAAATTCTGGTAGTTTCCAGTTCTTCATTCTCTTTTGTCTTCATTCTCATTTGTCTTAAGTGCTTTTCAAATTCCTCTTTGATTTCCTCTTTTACCAGAGACTTTCAGAAGTATATTGTTTAGTCTTCAATTAATTTGGAGTCTTCCAGCTTTGGGATTGGGATTGATTTTTAGTTTTAAGCCATTGTGGTCAGAGAAGATGCTTGGTATGATTTCAATATTTGTAAGTTTGTTAAGACATGCCTTGTGTCCCAAAATATCAGCCATCATTTAGAATGTTCTATGTGCGCTGGAAAATAATGTGATTTCTGTAGTGATTGGGTGAAGTGTTTGGTATGTGTCTATTTTAACAGTCTGTTCCAGTTGATGATTTAAAACCGTTCTTTCCCTGTTATTTCTTTTTCTGTCTGGTTGATTTTTCCACTGTTGTAAATAGGATGTTTAAATTTCCTACTATTATTGTATTGCTATCAATGTCTCTTAATTCTTTATGTATTTTGATACTTCTTTATTTGGTGCATATGTGTTTATAAGCATTATGTCTTTTGCCTGTATTGACTCCTTAATCATTATAGCATGCCCATCTCTCTTTTGTTAGCCTCTTTAGTTGGAAGTTTGTTTTATGTGATATAAGTGTGGCTGCTCCTTTTTTTTTTCATTGTAGGATTGTCTTCCAAAAACTGACTGTGAGCCTATGTTTATATTTTGAAAAAAGGTGAGTTTCCTGAATGCAGAAGAAGGTTGGGTTTTGCTTTTCAATCCATTTGGCCATTTGGTGAGTTAAGTCCATTAACATTTAGGGTGATCCTTTACATATAACTATTTATTGTTATTTTGTTAATTTTTTTTCTGAAATCGTTACAGACAGTAACTTTGTTCTTCTCTTTTTAGTTAGATTGAATACAGTTATATTGTAATTGGATTTTTGTTTTCTTCTTTGCTTTTTTCCTGGAGATGTGCTTTCAGGTTGGCCTGAAGTTTAAATAAGAACAGAATTTAAAATTGTAAAAAACGGTCCTGAGAGAAAACAACAACAATGGAAGTTTCATGCTCCCTTTCTTCAAACTCTACTACAAAGCAGTAATGATCAAAGCAGCATGTTATTGGAATAAAAATAGAAATGAAATCAATGGCATAGAATTGAGAACCCAGAAATAAGCCCACATGTACATTTAATTTTTGACAAAGGAGCCAAAAACTTACAATGGTGCAAGTAAAGTCTTCTCAATAAATGGTGCTGATAGAACTAGTCAGCCACCAGCAAAAGGCTGAAACTAGACCACTACCTAACACCATACACAAAAATTATATCAAAATGGATAAAAACTTAGATGTGAGAGCAGAAACCATAAAATACATAGAAGAAAACATGGATATTGACCTAAGAGATCTCTTTGGGAACTTGACTCCAATAACTAGGGGAATAAAATCCAAAATAAACAAATGGAATTACATCAAATTAAAGTTTCTGCACAGCAAAAGAAACTCACATAAAAACAAAGAGAAATCCAACTTAATGGGTGAATACATTTGCCCATAACATCTCTAACAAGGGATTAATATCCAAAATATACAAAGAATTCATAAAATTGGGCAACACAAAGCAAACAAATCAATTTTAAAATTGGGCAGATTACCTTAATAGACACTTCTCTAAGGATGACATGCAAATCACCAATGGGTACATGAAAAGATGTTCTACTTTTTGTCATTAGGGAAATGCAAATAAAAATAACAATGATTTATCATCTTATATATCTGAGAAGGGCTGTGTTCAAAAGAAAAAAGGAAAGAAAACAAATGCTGGAGAGCATGTGGAGAAAAGGAAACTTATTCATTGTTGGTGGAAATATAAAGTGGTGCAGCATTTTGGAAATCAGTATGGATATACTTGAAAGAATTGACAATAGAATTTCGATGATCCAGGTATTCCTTTACTGAGTATTTACCCTAAAAACACAACACTTACTTGCAAAGATATGTTCACCCCCATGTTCATTGCAGCATTATTTACATAGCTAAGATTTGGAAGCTACTTAAAAGCCCATCAACAGATTAGTACATATATAATGGAATACTATGTGGCCATCAAAAGGGGAGAAGCCTTGCCATTTTTAGCAGCATTGAGGGACTTGGAGAGAATTATACTTAGTGATATAAACCAGAAGGAGAAAAACAGACATATGATATCACACATATGAGGTGTATGGAGATAGAAGACAGATGAATGATCTAAATTAAGCAATAATGGATTTCAGAAAAAGAAATAAGTAATCCAAACAACAGACTTTTAGGCTATTGGAAGAGATGAGAAAGAGGTGAAGGGGAGATGGGGTAAAGAGAATTTAATTGTAAAGTGAAGGAAAATAAAAAAGAGGAAATAGGGTAAACCTACTGTACTACTGCAAATGTAAATTTGCTATCATGTATACCACAAACGAAGTTACTGATGCAATATTCCTTCCATAAAATCAATTAAAAAACAAACTAACTTTAAAAATTTGGTTTGTTTTTATCTGAAAGCAGATTAGTCTTAAGCTCATTCTAACATCTATGTTTTTATTCTCCTCTTCCCACTTTTTATATTTTGCAGTCTTGCAGTTTTTAAGTGAGGTTTCTTTATAATTTATAGGGCTTCCTTTAAGTATTTTTTATAGAACTGGTTTTGTAATGATGGGTTCCTTCAACTTTCCTTACCTGAAAACCTTTTTATCCTTCAATTCTGAGTGATAATCTAGCAGAGTAGAATATCCTTGGTTGGAAGTTCGTTTCTTTCAGCACTTTGACTATATCATGCCATTTCCTTCTGGCCTATAGAATTTCAGCTGAGAAATCCACTAACAATCTTATGGGGGCTCCTTTGTATGTGACTCATTTTTCTCTAGCTGCTTTAAAAATTCCCTATCTTATATTTTTGATATTTCTATGATGATTTGTTTTAGTTGGGTCTGTTTGGTTTTCTTGAAACTTTGGATTTTTGAGTCTGGTGACCTGCTTCCCTCCTCAAGTTAGGGAAACTCTCAGCTATTCAAATACATTTTCTGTCCTCCTTCTCTCTTTTTTTTCTCTCTTTCACCCCTATGTTGTGAATGTGCCTTTTTTTTATAATTCCATAGGTCTCATGAACTTTCTTCATTTATTTTCATTCTTTTTCCTCCTTGCTGGTTTTCTTGAGTGCTTTTATTTTCCCTGTCTTCTCACTCACTGATTCCTTTGGAGCCTTTATCCATCATTCAAGTCCTTCTATTGAGCACTTTAGCTCAGTTATGATGTTCTTTATCTCCTTGATATCTGTTTTGAGCTGCTTCATATCTTCTCTTTCTTGTGGTTCTCTTTTTGTTCCGCTATTATTTTCCTGATTTACATGAGTATATTTACCCATTTTGCCCTAAATTCTTTCTCAGGTCTGTTATATTCAAATTTCCCCCTGGGGTTTTATTTAGATTCCCTCATTTTGCGTATGTTTCTGTGTCTTCAATCTGTTTGGCATTCTGTTTATATTTCTTTTGCTTCCCTGAAGTAATGGTCTTGTATTACCAAGTCTAATTGCATAGAGAACATAGAGAACAACTAGAATTTGGTTTGAACACTGAATTTTCTTTAGTTGTGTGATATCACCACTGGATGTATTTGTTGAAACTCTGAGGTGGACCTTCATTAAGAACAAAGAGTCCAGCCTGTGGGGTTAGAGTATAATTGGGGAATGAAGACTTTCGCCCAGTATTACAGGTCTGAAAGGTAATGTTCACCTTTGGATTATTGTTGGTCCACAGTCAGTAAGCAGGCCATAGTTCCAACTCTGCCCACAGGATGGAGCTAGCTGGTTGCTGTTGTAGGTTCCTCCCTTCTGGGAGAC